>CM039126.1:34433962-34453892 GCA_022036555.1 Microstegium vimineum
GATGTGGATTTTTTCTTTTAAATGTGCTTCATTATTAAAAGATGTTTGGTTGGACATACCTTGTGTTTTGCTCCATCATTATTTTTATTCAAACTTGAAATGGTTAGTGACAAAAATACTCGAAGGAACACTGTCGGATACCTGAAAATGAGGTACCCTAAATACCTTGCTTCGCAAAAACAAAGTCACCCTCTGGGGCTCCTCGCCCCGTCCAGGCCAGGGTGACGTCACAACCCTCGGGGGGCGCTTGGCCTCAACCAACCAAAACAAAAAAGCTCCCTCGGACGATCTTCCGCCTCGCCCGAGCTAAGGTGACGTCATCCGTGACGCCATATACCCTCGGGGGCTCCTCCGCCTCGCCCGAGCTCGGGTGACGACATCATAGACGCCGCCTGTCCTCGAAGACTCTTCCACCCCGTCCAAGCTAGGGTGACGTCACCCATGACGCCCCTACCCTCGGAGGCCTCACTACCACAAGCAGCCTGAGACGCCCTAGCCCATATAGTAAAAAGGTCCACAGTGCCCCTCGTCATTAGGGATGGGGCTCCAAGGCATGAGCCTCCATGCCTGTCCCTATATCCCCTGTGGTACAAGGACTTGTGCTTCCTAATCGACGACTTACGCACACCATACCTGCACCTTACCCCTAACGGACACTTGAATAGGGATTAGGGCACCATCAGCCCTATACGACGGAACGAGGGAGTGCCTGGCCCTGTGCGGCCAATCTCCGCCCATGCCCAAGTATGGGAACAGCAGTGTTCCCGGTCTCAAGGTGCATGGCTACAGCTCCATCAAGGACGAACAGGACCCGGACACATGTCTACTGGCGCAATCTTCCCCAGGAAGAAAGGCGGATAGAAGACGAAGCACTCCCAAGACTACAGCCCAAGCCGGGCCCACGTTATCCCTCTCTTCCTCTACTGTACTCCTCCATCTCTCCCTACGTATAAAGGGGGAGAATGGACCCCCAATCTCTCTCTCTGAACTCTTTTCGATTTCATTCACACACACTCACACTCGCATTCACGCGAGCTCTCACTAGAACCAAGAACCTCATACGCACGAGACCTAGGAACCCGCTTCCCTCTCTCACCATTGCTTGTAGCTCCCCTCTATGAGCTCTCCACGCTCAGTAACACGACTCCGCCGCAAACTGGACGTAGGGCGTTCATGCTTGAACCAGTATAAACCGTGTGTTCTCCGAGCGTAACCATCCGAACTCCGACAAGCTTAGAAATTTACTCGTTGGCTATCTAGACCTCGCCATTTTAGACACCGACAGTTGGCGCGCCAGGTAGGGGAGCTTTGCGTGTCACCCGTATTTTTTAGTTTCGGATGGCTAGTCGCCGCGTTGATCTCTCGCCATGCTCCATCGTTCGATTTGGTAGCTTGGACTTCCAGTGCCACGGGGAGGGGGCTGACTTGGTCCTTCGCCGCCCCGCGGCACCCACCGAGGTAGCCGTTGACACTGTCTCCACGTCCATGGCCCACCTTGATCTGCCTTCCTCCGGGGGGCAAGTCACCCAAGGGACAGCAGTCCCACGGGCCGACTCTCCTCAGTTCGAGCGCTAGCTTGACATTTTGATGGGGCCCCAGCCGACCCAGGAGTCCCTGCACAACCTCTACTTCGCATTCGCCAACGTGACAACGCACCTCGCAGGAGGACAGCCGCTCTCCCCCGTGCCCATCAACACGCATGTCCCAAAGGTGCTACCGCACGACATGCGGAATGCCGCCGCGACTTATTCGGAGATGGTAGCCACGGGTTTCCATGCTGACCCCGCGGAGGGGACATGCGTTGGGCTCGCATCCCACCACCTCCGGTCCATCTCCGACCTCCTCGCGAGCTCAGAGGCCACCTCTTACGATGACTCCAGCCGCGGGAGCGTCGATCCCTAGGAGCCCCTGGACTTTGATGGTTTGGGGGATAAGGAGGCCTTCTACGGTTTTCTCCACGCCAGCGATTACCTACTCGGCTCCGACTCGAGCGATCGTAGCGAGGGCCATGGCCGTGAGTGCTTCATGTGTGACGTGCCGCCACCCGCAGCGGCTGTCGACGCCACCCTCATCAAGGACGAAGACGAGGACGGCGACGACGTCCATACGCCCATGCGTGAGATGGGTAATCCGGCGCCCGCACCGTGGCACGATCCACAATCTTCGGATGCCCGACAGCAGTAGCTTCGCGACCTCCGTGACATGGAACAGTAGCTCGCTGAGCGCCAGCGAAAGGTGACATTCGAGCGCGAAGCTGCCAGGGATCCCGAAGAGCCTTGCGCTCGTAGGGAGGCTCGAACGGTACTCCGTAGTTCACGTGAAAAAGCCAGAACATCGCGGCAGAAAGGATGCCTCTCCGCAACCTCCCGGTCCCTGATGCTCCCAACGGGAAGCTTGCTCATGATGAGCTAAAGACCCTTCTGGAGCGGTCCACGATCCAACAGGCCGAGAGCTCCTCGTCGCTTAGGCACTGGCTCAGCACCGGCCACCCAGCCGGTGTGGCGCCCAATGACCATGAGGGGTCGGTTCACCAGGATCCCATGCTAGCCGAACGCCGGTGTCCGACAGGGCATGCTCGTGTAGGCGAAAAGCGTGACGTGCGCGACACGCTTGATGCTCGCAAGCATGCCAAGCAGGACGGCGCAAGCAGAGGCTACCACGTTCGTCATGGTGGTCGATACGATAGGAGTGAGGACCGGTCTCCCACTCCGGAGCCACCAGGCCCTCTGGCCTACATCCGCATCATTCGCATCGCCCCGTTCCTGCAACGTTTTAGGCAGCCAACCAACATCGTCCGGTACTCCGGGAGACGAACCCCGGGCTCTGGCTCGATGACTACCGCCTCACCTACCAGGCCGGTGGCATGGACGATGACGAGTTCATCATCCGCAACTTGCCTCTCCATCTCTTGGACGCGACCCACACGTGGCTCGAACATCTACCCCCAACGCCATCGACGGGTGGAGCTCTCTGCGGCGGGCCTTCGTCAGGAACTTCCAAGGCACTTGCGCGCGCCCGGGAAACCCCTGGGATCTCTGCAGCTATCCCTCTGGGCGAGTCCCTCTGGGATTACATCCGCCGCTTCTCCCAGCAGTGCACAAAGCTCCCCACCACGGCCGATGCAGACATGGTGGGGGCGTTTCTTGCAGGAACCACCTGCAAGTAGCTGGTCCATGAGTTGGGCCGCAGCAACCCTCGTACCACCGAGCGACTCCTCGACATCACCACAAGCTACGCATCTAGCGAAGAGGCAGTCGGTGCGATATTCCACCCCGACAAAGGGAAGGGCAAGGTGTTGACACCGTTTTTTGGCACGTGTCAGAAAAGTTAAGACTTGCATTAATCAATAACCGTTTTCCATCGGCATCGGGAGGTCATCAGTCAATGTTGCCGATGAAGGTAAATGCTGCGAAAAGGATAAGTTTGTTGCCGATGGAAGTTGGACGTTTCTTACCGATAGGGGTATTGCCGATAAGGATATTACCGATGGGAGTGAAGAATGGCTAATTGGGGATATTACCAATGATGCCGATGAGCACAGGATGACGTAGCGGTTGATGTCAGCAGGAGATGATGCCGATGGGCACAGGGTGACGTGGCGGTTGACGTCAGCAAAAGATTGTCGATGGCAATAGAAGGAAGTTGCGGATTGAAGAGTCTGCCGATGGAAAGTTTCATCGAAAAGAAGACATAAGGAAACTGGTGATCTCATACCAGTATTGTTATAGAAGTCTGAGTCCGACTCTGGCGCGAGTTGTTTATTTTCCTTAAAAATAGAGATGTTTGTTTAGGAAAATATTATTGTTATTTGGGTCTGACTCTTGCGCGAGTCAGTTATTTCCTTTAAATTAGGAGTTTGTTTTTGAAAGGTACGAGTCGTGTCTGTTTACAACTCCTATTGCTAGAGTATAAATATGTACCTAGGGGTCGTGAGAAAAAATCAATACATCAAAACAAATCAACTATTCTTATTTACTTTTACTGCAATTTACCCTTTTATTGCATTAGTCTTAGTCTATTTACGAGTTCTTCAAGCTTCGACGGGCTGCATCATCTTGATCTCCGTCAAAGCCTTGTAAGTTCCGCGTGGGAGTAATCTGAGCCTTGACATCTGGGCGCATCGCTGTTGTCTCGTTCAGCTCTGCTCTAGTTATCCTGATCAAGTCTGAGTCTTGACATCCAGGCCTATCGCCATTGTCTTGTTTGGATCTTGTTCTAGTTATCGTCCTTGTCGATTAACTGGTCAAATCGACTAGAACACCTTTGGATATCGAATTTCGGGTAATAGCCCAAGGTGTTCGCAGATCCTGACGCTTTTTGTGTCAACACCTCTTTTGGCACACCCGGTGGGACCAATTATACATATATCATGGGTGATAACTCCGACGTTAACCAGAGGAACGTCATCGAAGTCTCCGAGGCCGATCTAAAATATGATCAGAGGCTGGCTATGGAGCAGGCTATGGAGGAGTACAAGCAATTGTATCTGAAGTCCTTCAGCCTAAGCAGGAGCGGCGAAGCCATCCAGAAGCAAGATCCGTCGTTTCCGCGGCAGGTCACGTATGATGCCAATCCTGGTAAGTTGCAAGAGATGGTTAATTCTGCCTTAAATCAAGCATTAATTAGCCACTCCAATGTGTTGTCCAATACTGTGTACAATGCTGTCATGCAATCATTCAAAGAAGGACATGCACCTCGGTATGTTGGTCCAGCGTATCATCAACCTGGATTGGCATCTATAAACCCATCGGCAGCCCCAATGGCGTCTTCCACTCCTGTGGATCCGTCTGCCGATGTGGCCACACCACCAAGGCCAAGTCCTGAAAGCGCCACCAAGCTTAGTACAGATCCAGTGGCGTCGACAATGTCGGGACCTGCTATACAGAATCATCCAGCTCCTGCCAACTGGTGGGGATATGGTATGTCTTCAAATCCATCTGCTGGTTCCAATTTGGTGCAGGGAGACAGTTCAGCTTGGAAGGGCTCTATGGCATCGGCAATGCAATCACAGCCGGTGATCCCTACGATTCATTACTCTATGTCTTCTCCAACTGTACAAGTGCCATCAAAAGATTTCCAGATGGTGATTCCTAGAGTACCCCTGATGCCACCATCGGCGAATTTTGTGCCGATGCAACACAATATAGCAACTGGAAGTCAACCTGTGGTTGTAAATCCTCAAGCCGGAGTGCTAGCAAATCAAGGTAACCAATATGTTGATTACTCTAAGGTGCAGGAGCAGCAGGTGCCAGTCAGCTATCAGCCATCGGTAAGTCATATGCCGATGATTTATAATCCTGGATGGACTAATCAGCCTCCAGTTCAACATCCTGGTATGATAATGTATCATTATGGAAGTCCAGCAAACACTCAGAGTGGACCGTTGGTACAGCAACCGATGAATATGATGACTCAACATAATCCAGTGAGTGTTCAAACTTATCCATCAGCAAGTCAGCCGATGCATGATGTCCAGATGACTGGTGCTGCGCCCGTGACGACTACTCCGCATCATCTTCTACCAAGACCTGAAGGGGCGCATCAGCCGGCTCCACCAGTCAACAACCAGCCAATGAGTCGGCAAGATCAGGATGCATATTGGACCGATAAGATAGCCGAGGTGATGAAGGAACAATTCGACATTAAACCGAAGGTTAATACATATTCTTATCGGACACCGTATCCTCCAGCATATGACTTAATTCCTCTCCCAAATCGGTACAAAGTGCCTGATTTTACCAAGTTCTCCGGCCAAGATGACACATCAACGATGGAGCACATTAACCGCTTCATTATTCAGTGTGGAGAAGCTGCCAACAGAGAAGAGCTAAGAGTGATATTGTTCTCATCATCATTGTTTGGATCGGCATTCACATGGTTTATTTCATTGCCTCCAAACTCTGTAATCACATGGGCCGATCTAGAGAGGTTGTTTCATAAATACTTCTTCGCTGGCATACATGAGAAGAAGATAACCGATTTGGTTAAGTTGAGGCAACATAACGATGAATCGGTGGAAAACTTTGTTCAGAGGCTACGAGACATAAAGAACAAGTGCTATAGCCTAATACTTGATGATTGGCAACTGGCAGATTTGGTTTTCCAAGGATTACTGCCGCATATCAAAGATAAGTATGCATCCCAAGAATTTGAAAGCCTAAGTCATCTGGTGCAAAGAATTGCCGATCAAGATGTCAAAACCTTTGAACCCAGGAAGACTTGGAATAAGAAGGTGACCTTCATTGGGCAAGAAGAGGATTCTGGGTCAGATGAAGAGCTAAGCATCGGTGCGGCCGAATGGGTGAAGGATAAGAAATCTGTATCTTGTCCATTTGGCCAGAAGGAAGCTGAAAGGTTCACCTTCGACATCACCAAGGCCGATAGGATGTTTGACTTGTTACTTCAAGAAGGGCGAATCAAGTTAGCGCCTAACCAAGTAATTCCATCGGCCGAGGAGCTCAGAAAGATCAGGTATTTCAAGTGGCACAATGCGACTTCGCACAGTACCAATGACTGCAAGGTATTCAGGCAACAGTTGCAGTCATAAATTGAATCTGGACGAATCAAATTTGAAAATTCTAAAGTCCAAAAACTAATGAAGATTGATCAGCACCCGTTTCCAAGTAATATGGTGGAAACTAGTAGAAAAACTAAAGTGCTGACATTGGAAGCTGCCAGGAAGAATGCATCGGTAGATCCTAACCATCAAGTAGTTGAGCACGACGAGAGGAGGTTTGCCGATGAAAGAAAGGGCAAGAAAGTTGCCGATGAAAATAGCAGTGCCAAGAGGGCTCCTGGTGTTATAATCACGCATAAGCAGCCAAGGCATGAGTATCGGCAATCGCAGAAGGGACGATATTGGCAGGAAGAAGAAGAGCACCAAGAATGGCTTCGGCATAAGGACCACTGGAAGTGTACCTTCTTCGTTCACTGTTGGGAGGGAGGCATCAAGCTACCTACTATCGATAATTGTCCTGAATGCAATGGGTACTATCCTACCGATCGGTCAGAAAAGAAACCTCGCTTTGACGATCGGACATCCAGGTATGCTAGGCCGCTCAGAGAGAAGAAATTGGCACATGACCGACTAGGGGGCAAGCTCAGCGCGCATAGCAGGCTTGGCAGGCGTGTTGATCAAGAGGACCTCAAGGAGATGGCCAATGCAAGAGTGCCTGATGAAGAAATATTCTCCAGAGACCCAAACATCGGGAGAGGTGCCGATGCAAGTAGTGAAAGGCAGTGTCAACCCGTTTGGAAAACCAAACTTCCTCAATGGTGCCCTAAGGGTCTGACGAAAACTCAGAAAAGGAGAATTCAGCGCGAATGCCGAAATGACTTGTATGACAATGAAGATCCTTCAAAGGAAAAGCAGTGGAGGCCAAAGCGCAAGGATAGGGATACATCGGCGGAAATTAATATGGTCGTCATATTGCCGATGGAGTTCATGGCGCCTGTCAATGATGATGAAGAAACTGCTGAAATGGCACAATTTGTGTTGGATCCGATGACAGCCGTCTTTGAGAAACCTGCCGATGATGAAAGGCAGCACCTAAGGGCTCTGTTCGTTAAGGGCAAGGTAGATGGACAGCCTGTAACGAAGATGCTGGTGGATGGTGGAGCGTCAATAAACATAATGCCATATGTCATGTTCAGGAAGCTTGGAAAAGGCGACCAAGACTTAGTCAAAACGGACATGAAGCTCAAGGACTTTGAGGGTAATGTGTCACCAGCCATGGGAGCCATATGTGTTGAATTGACCATCGACAGTAAGACTTTGCCGATGACATTTTTTGTGATTAGTGGCAAAGGCACTTACAACTTACTCCTAGGAAGGGATTGGATCCATGCCAATTGCTGTATTCCTTCTACAATGCACCAAAGCCTTGTGCAATGGGTTGGAGACAAGATTGAAGTCGTCCGAACTGAGGCCCCATCGATTGTTGCATCGGCTGAATCGGAAACTTATGAGGAAACCAGATGCATATCAGGTGAAGCTTGGGACACTGAGTTCCTTAAAGTTGCCGATTACCGCATTACACCGATCCAAGCAGTCGGTCCTGAAGAAGAGTTTTAATGGATCGGTTCGCCGATGATGGAAAACTGGGACATGGCTTCACATCCGCCGATGATTTACTCGAGATAGACATCGGCGATGGTGGTAAACATAGGCCTACTTTTATTAGTGCTAAGTTGGATTCCCAATGTAAACAACAGTTAACCGATTTATTAAAGGAATACAAAGATTGTTTTGCTTGGGATTATACAGAGATGCCTGGTTTAGACCGATCGATAGTCGAACATCGGTTACCCATTAAGACTGGTTTCCAACCACATCGGCAACCTGTGCGCCGATGCAATCCTACTATTCTACCCGATATTAAAGCTGAAATTGCAAAGTTGATTTAAGCTGGATTTATTCGGCAATGCCGATATGCCGAATGGATTTCTAATGTGGTTCTTGTGTATAAGAAAAATGGAAAATTACGTGTTTGCATTGATTTCAGGAATCTCAATAAAGCTACACCGATGGATGGTTATCCGATGTCTGTTGCCGATCTGCTGAATGATGCTGTTGTTGGACATCAAATCATTAGCTTCATGGATGGTAATGCTGGATATAATCAAATATTCATGGCTGAAGAAGACATATCCAAAACTGCCTTCAGATGTCTAGGTCACGTCGGTTTGTTCGAGTGGGTCGTAATGACTTTTGGCTTGAAGAACGCTGGTGCTACTTATCAAAGAGCAATGAATTTCATCTTTCATAAGTACATCGGCACGATAGTCGAAATCTATATTGATGATGTGGTGGTTAAATCTGGAAATTTTGAGAAGCATCTTGCCGATTTGCAAAAAATCCTGGAATGCACAAGGGAACATGGACTGAAGATGAATCCTAACAAGTGTGCATTTGGTGTATCAGCAGGTCAATTTCTGGATTTTATGCTGCATCAGAGAGGCGTCGAGATCGGCAGAAAATCTATTGATGCAATTAATAAGGTGGTTGCCCCTACAAACAAGACTGAGCTGCAATCCTTGATCGGCAAGATTAACTTCATTAGAAGATTTATATCCAACTTATCTGGTAAGATTAAATCTTTTAGTCCATTGTTAAAGCTGAAAGCCGATCAAGAGTTTACATGGAAAGAAGAACAGCAGTCAGCCTTGGAGGAGATCAAGAAATATTTGGTAAATCCTAAAGTCTTGGTTCCACCTCAATACGGGAAGCCTTTTAGGTTGTATTTGTCTGCCGATGACGGTGTTATTGAATCAGCCTTAATTCAAGAATTTGAAGGGAAAGAACGTGTAATATACTATTTGAGCAGAAGGTTAGTGGATTATGAAACCAGGTATTCGGCCATAGAGAAATTGTGTTTATGTTTATATTTCTCTTCCATAAAATTGAGACATTATTTATTGTCGGTTGAATGCACTGTTATCTGCAAAGATGATGTGGTTAAGTATATGTTGTCGATGCCGATATTAAGTGGGAGGATCGGCAAATGGATTCTGGCACTTTCAGAATTTGATTTAAGGTATGAATCGGCTAAGGCAATTAAAGGTCAAGTGATGGCCGATTTTGTTACTCAGCATTGCAATGTGGTAAGTTCTATAGAAATTGCTCCTTGGACTTTGTTCTTTGATGGGTCTACATGCAAAGAGGGGGCAGGTATCGGTGTTCTCTTAATTTCATCCCGGGGACGGAAGTATGAGATTTCGTTGCCGATTGTTGCTACGTCAACAAACAATCAGGCTGAATATCAAGCTTTAATAAAAGGGTTAGAATTACTCAGGGAAGTGCGTGCTGATGCTGTTGAGATTTTTGGCGACTCTATGTTGGTGATCAATCAATTGACTGGGGTATATGAATGCCGAAGTGAAGTGTTGATTGCACACTATGAGAAGTGCTTACGGTTATTGAAAGAATTCAAAGAGTACCGTCTTGAGCATATTCCTAGGTTGCATAATGAAGATGTCAATCGGTTAGCACAGAATGTTTCAGGGTATCAGCCAATTCAAGAAGTCATGACATCGGTAATGGGTGTCGATGACTAGAAGAAGGAAATCGCCGATTACTTAAGAGATCCATCTAAGAAGGTTGAAAGGTGTCTAAGGTTCCAAGCTACCAAGTATGTACTCCTTGACAATGAATTGTATTATCGGATGATTGATGGAGTTTTGCTCAGATGCCTTGGTGAAGAGGAATCAAAAGAATTGATGGGCGAGATCCATGAGGGTGTGTGTGGAGCACATCAATCGGCATTCAAGATGAAGTGGATGATTAGGCGAAATGGATATTATTGGCCGACAATTCTTGAAGATTGCTTCAACTATTTTAAAGGGTGTCAGGATTGTCAAAAGTTTGGTAATGTACAGAGGGCACCTGCATCGGCAATGAATCCTATAATCAAGCCTTGGCCATTTAGAGGATGGGCTATTGATCTCATCGGCCAAATTTATCCACCATCGAGCAAGGGGCATAAGTTTATACTCGTTGCTACCGATTACTTTACAAAATGGGTTGAGGCAATTCCTTTGAAGAAGGTGACATCGGCAAACATGGTGGATTTTGTAAAAGAACATATTGTTTATCGATTCAGTGTTCCTTAAACTATTACTACCGATCAAGGAACCATGTTTACATCGGGAGAGTTTGATGAGTTTGCTGTTGGTATGGGGTTCGAGGTATTAAACTCTTCTCCTTATTATACTCAAGCTAACGGTCAGGCTGAAGCAACTAATAAAGGAGTTATCAAGCTTATCAAACGCAAGATTGAAGGGAACCCTAGAAGGTGGCATGTGGTGTTAAATGAAGCCCTATGGTCATATCGGATGGTGTGTCATGGTGCAACCAAAGTTTTGCCGTATCAGTTAGTCTATGGACATGATGCTGTCCTACCTTGGGAAATTAAAACTGGTTCCAGGCGATTATCTTTTCAAGATCAATTGACAAGCGATGATTATGGTATTCTTATGAAGGATGAGTTAGAAGATTTAGCAAGTCATCGGTTGCTCTGATCAGCATTGAAGAAAATAAGAAAAGGGTTGCCAGATGGTATGATAAGAAGGTGAAGGTGAAGCAATTTGCCGATGGCGATCTGGTATGGAAGTTGATTTTATCGATTGGGACTAAGAGTTCTAAGTTTGGAAAATGGTCTCCTAATTGGGAAGGTCCTTATCGGATAAAACAATCTCCTCCTGGTAATGCTTATATTTTAGAAACTCTCGAAGGAGTTGCATTTTCTAGAGCAATCAACGGTAAATACTTGAAGAAATATTACCCTAGTATTTGGGTAGACGCATAGAGTACTCGTTCGAATGCCGATGAGAATAAGTTATGCGACATCGGTAAAAAGCGTACTGGCGTTATATTACAAAGAAAAATCAAGTATTACTGTTACACTTGCCGATATGATGAATTACAACAAGGATTGAATGGCTAATATCGCGCGCAGGCGAATTTGTTCTATTTCTTCCATCTCCCTAGCATCATCATCGGCAGACCCTTCAACTGGTTTCATCTTCTTCTTCAACGAAATAGCTTGTCGGGCATTTCTGTCTCTTTCTTATCGCAGAGCCTTAATGGTGTCAGGCAATTGGGCTTTCTTTTGGCTGGCTGCGTTCAAGGCTTCTTCGACCCTTCTTAGTTCGGCCTGCAACTCTTCCTTCCTTGCCGATAGGTGAACGATCTCTTGCTCGAGATTGGCATTGGAAGCTTCTACTTGGCCGATGCTTTTGTGCTTATCATCGGCAACTTGCTTGAACTTAAGAATTTCTTCTTCGAGCTTCGATCGAGCAGTCCTATCGGCTATGCGACGAGAGAGTCTTTGATACTGAAGTTGCTTGCTCTTGAGAAACGCTGCCTAGAAGTGTGTTTCTTCTGTATCGGCAGATAGGTGGCCTTGGATGTCTTTGAAAGTTGTCTTTACTGCAGTAGAATCTTGGATGAGAGGGGATGTATCTTGTTGCAGTAAGGATAGCAGTGTTTCAAGCTTGAGTTTGACATCTGCCGATAAAGCTGGGGCAGAACTTTCTTCGTCTTCGTCTTCATCGGGAAGGTTGACGGCGAAGGAAAACAAGCTATTTGCTGGAGCAGAGCCTTCTTGGTCTTTGTCTTCATCAGGGAGGTTGATGCCAAAGGAGAACAAGCTATCGGGAGAGTCTTGGGCCTAAAAAAGAGAAAGTTAAAATTTGCCGATGATAAGTTTATACAAGTTTTTAGATAATCGGCTTACCATCTTGAAACGGATCTCTTGCCCGGGACTTGGGAAGGCAGTTGGTGTGGCTTCATCTTGGAGATCGGCAGCGGTTGCCGATGAACTTGCTTCCATAAGGGGAGCAGTCGATGTTGGTGGTACTGTTGTTGATGCTGCTTCTGCTGTGGTGGCTGGATCCTGTGGTTGTGATGTCGTTCTCTGATCAGGGATCTCGGCTGGTGAAGGTGCCGATGCCGATGTCGCCTCCGCTGTCGCAGTGGGTGGTGTTGACTCTTGGTCGGATATGTCGTTCAGTGGATGATCGGGAATAGGCGCTGATGTTGGTTCTGTCATTGGTACATCGGCGGGAGTAGATGATGCAGCTGGACTGGCTCGCCTCAGGCGTTTCTTCTTTGGTGCGGCAGTGGGTGAACCAGCCCGTTTTGGTTGTGAAGCCTGGAGGGCATCGGCAGCAGGAGTTGGAGAAGCTTGTACGTCTAGAGCAGCTGCCGATGGCCTCACTGCCTGAAAAAATATTTGGTGCAAGTTACATAAATGATCGGTATAAGTAAAAGAAAAACTTACTGCGAAAGCTCGCGCCAAGATGGCAGCGGCAGCCGATGGAGTAGGACTGGTCTTTGCAGGCGTCGACTTGGGTTTAAGGGTAACCTTAGGTACCCTCTGAGGAGTGAAGGCAGCCAGTGTAGAAGCCTTGTTGCCGATGATTGACACAGGGCTCATCACTCGAAGGTGGAAGGGCTTGTTAGGAATATGCCCTAGAGCTAATCATGTAGATGATTATATTCCGATTGTATCCATGATTAATAAAGTGTTCTTTGAATATCCATTATAGACAACGAGTATTGATTGACGATTATGTGAATTGTTTGTGGAACTCAATTACTTGAATGGTTATTCTAAAAGTTGTCCCTGGTCGGCATTCTTGTAAGAGCACACTTGAATATTAGACCAGCACATGTATTAGTTGATGGCTATGTTTCACAAGTCATAGACATGGAGATGTCAAACTAATAATGTGGGCACATGTGAGACATGTAGGCTGGACTGACCCAACAAGAGAAAGTCTCTATTCATGTCATGTACGTTATGTCCTTAGACCTGAGATTGTGGTATGTACTCAAGATGTGAAACGATCTACTTAGAGACTATCAAACGCTACTCCGTTATTGGGTAGTTATAAAGGTGGCCCTTGGGTGGTCGGGAAACATGCTGTGAGACATAGACAATCAAGATGGAATTTGCCCCTCTCTTCGTGAGAGAGATATCCCTGGATCACTCATGTGATTGGATCAACAAATGCATGGCCGTGCTTGGGTTAAGTGTTAACCCACGAGTTGAATCATATATCGAGTGGCGAAGGGAATAGCTTGTACATGGTCATAGTGGTTCGTTTGATATGATCATAGCGTATGCATAGGAGTTGACACGCCTTGCTAGAGGCCGCTATCAACTATTGGTCAAGTAAGAGTACTTGGGCCATGTCTATGTATGCGTGAGCCCATAGGGTTGCACGCTTAAGGGGCTGGAAGCCTAATTCGGGTTGGACCCGAATTAGACTAGGTTTAGGGTTTCTAATGGGCCTCCACCGTGGGAGCTCGTTAGGACGCCTATATAAGCAAGGGGTGGGCGCGGGGCGAATTGATCCACGCCTTTTGGCAGCCGCCGTCGCCTCCCCACGCTCGCGCCTTTTGCTCCTCGCGGACCTAGCAGTCCGGAGGCGCAACGCTTCCTCCCTGCACGTGTGGGATTCCTCGGAGGTGCTGCATCTGGAGCACCAGGACGAACCGCGCGAAGGGGACGTTGAGACGGACGACCACGCAACTGCACTGCCTGCTGCGACGCGCACAACTACATCAAGTCGTCTTCCGCTGCACCTGCGCGTCTAGTGGTAATCCTGTAACCTGTAACTAGCAGTAGATCCTGGTTTATGAGGTCGAAAAGTTTTGTTTTCTGGCTAGCGTAGCAACCTCGTATTCCTTCAGGGCTTGTCACTCCTGCTCATCTGGGGGATTGGATCGTCAACCTGTTTAGCATAAGAAGGTCAGATGCCGATGATAGGGGTAAGTAATAAGAAAAGCATTGGAATTAAAAACTTACTGCATCATCGGGAATGATGTGATTGGCGTCGATCAAATGCCAATAGTAGTGCGATGACTTGGCGAACAGTTGATTTTTCCATTCTTGCGACCAAAGTTTGTATTCCTCCGTGATGAAAGATGTTAGTGCCCAGGAGGATAGGTCGATGTCTGATGTATCGGCATCGGGAGGGAGATTGACAACCTTGTTCCAGTCCATGGCACTGGAGATGATTTGTCTTGGTTTTATCACCTTGGCGTAGTAGAGCTTGATCGGTAATTGGCCGAATGCCAGTTGTCTTGCTGCTGCCGATGGATAATAAAACTCAAAAGATGAAGGAGCATTTTTCCCAGTTCCAAAAATGTTGACTGGAATAGCTCGGGGAACGATACTGGCCTTCATGATTACTTCATTCTGAGGCACATTCTCATCAGTAAGATTGAACAACAGAGGAAATCAGTTGTCCTCATCAATATAAGGCCACCAAAGCCGTTCTGAAGCAGGGATTCCGTTATACAGCTTTTGAAAGAATCTGCCAAACTGGTCTGCATTGGCATCGGTTCCTGGTAGCACTATAATAGCCTCCTCGAAATTGAGTGGGGGACGAGTTGCCGATTCATCCTCATCAAATACATAATCTTTTGATATGTCCCTTGGGAATTGCTGATTGAACAGGTCAAATTGGAGGACCTTGTACATGTGTGCATTTAACCACATGTTTATGAACCACCAAGGACTCCCGAGGTTGTCAATGGATTCACCCAACAATAGTTTCTTGGACACTTGGTGTAGGAGACAGTACACCGATCCAAGGAGATATCGGCCGAGAGGGAGTCTTGTTCCATCGGCTAGGAGTTCTGCTGCCGGGAGGTACATTGTGGTAGGTCCGATGGTTTTGCCGCAGAAGATAAACTTTTCTAACCATATGTTCAGAAAGATGGCATGCTCCCTCTGACTTACCGATCCAGTTCTTTGATATTCCTAGATGTAACCAGTCCAGCTGCCGATATTGCGCGTGTTCACTTTATACTCAGCCTTCCTATTGAACAAGGCGGGGATATCGGCAGAGGAGACATCGAGGCTGCTAAGCATATGCACATTGGCAAGAGTGGGAGTGGCCGGTTCGTGTCTGAATAAGAAGGCATTCATTGTATTGGACCAAAAATAAGATACGGCCATCATCATATTTTCGTTCTTTTCCATATCAGCAATAGAGAGTCTAATGCACTGGTCCAGGTTGCGCTCTGACCAATAAACTTGTTGTGTTCTGATTACTCTGAGGTACTAGTTCTTCCATCCCTTGGTGGGTCTAGGGCATGAACGGAAGGCATCTTTCCATAACCCTAGGCTAAAACATTCAGATTTAAAGGGGATGCGGTTGGTTTCTGCGTTGATCAGATTGGTGGGGTCAGTGTTTCCCATTGAGCCTAAACAATTGAAGTTGGATTGTTCAATGGGGATTATGACCTTGTTGTACATTTCCTAGGTTTCAGAAAAATAAAAAAGGAGAAAGGGGAAAAATTATGGAGTTGATGCGGAAAAGAAATTTGCAGGAAATAAAGCGAGAAGGGAGCAAGTTTACTTTGGAACTTCAAAGTTGATCGCCATTGGAGTTGTTCGTGCTCTGCTGGAAGAAGACGCCGCCGGTTAAGTTCACAGGATTGTTCTTCAGAACCGCCGCCGAGGTTGAAGACGAAGGCGGAGGGAAGTGAATGCAGGCTTAGGGTAAAGAACAGATTGGATGGTGGTAGTTTTTATAAGCCTGGTCAGGGGTATTTTGGAATTTTATTCGCACTGAGCAGGAATGTGAGGAGGTATGCAATAGGTATGCGCAGCAATCGAGGAGATATGATTAGGTTTGCAACTGTTCGCACTGCGGTCACGGGATTTTATTAATAAATTGCGATTTTGCGCACGGTAATCGAGTAAGTTGTGCAGTTATCTTGGAGAGAGCAGTTATAGTAGAGAAAATTTCAGCGCGTAAAATATTCTACACTCCGAAATTGGGGGGATGTGTTGACACTGTTTTTTGGCACGTGTCAGAAAAGTTAAGACTTGCATTGATCGGTAGCCGTTTTCCATCGGCATCGGGAGGTCGTCAGTCAATGTTGCCGATGAAGGTAAATGCTGCGAAAAGGATAAGTTTGTTGCCGATGGAAGTTGGACGTTTCTTGCCGATAGGGGTATTGCCGATAAGGATATTACCGATGGGAGTGAATAATGGCTAATTGGGGATATTACCGATGATGTCGATGAGCACAAGATGACGTAGCGGTTGATATCAGCAGGAGATGATGCCGATGGGCACAGGGTGACGTGGCGGTTGACGTCAGCAAAAGATTGCCGATGGCAATAGAAGGAAGTTGCGGATTGAAGAGTCTGCCGATGGAAAGTTTCATCGAAAAGAAGGCATAAGGAAACTGGTGATCTCATACCAGTATTGTTATAGAAGTCTGAGTCCGACTCTGGCACGAGTTGTTTATTTTCCTTAAAAATAGAGATGTCTGTTTAGGAAAATATTATTGTTATTTGGGTCCGACTCCTGCGCGAGTCAGTTATTTCCTTTAAAGTAGGAGTTTGTTTTGGAAAGGTACGAGTCATGTCTGTTTACAACTCCTATTGCTGGAGTATAAATATGTACCTAGGGGTCGTGAGAAAAAATCAATACATCAAAACAAATCAACTATTCTTATTTACTTTTACTGTAATTTACCCTTTTATTGCATTAGTCTTAGTCTATTTACGAGTTCTTCAAGCTTCGACGGGCTGCATCATCTTGATCTCCGTCAAACCCTTGTAAGTTCCGCGTGGGAGTAATCTGAGCCTTGACATCCGGGCGCATCGCTGTTGTCTCGTTCAACTCTGCTCTAGTTATCCTGATCAAGTCTGAGTCTTGACATCCAGGCGTATCGCCGTTGTCTTGTTTGGATCTTGTTCTAGTTATCGTCCTTGTCGATTAACTGGTCAAATCGACTGGCACACCTTTGGATATCGAATTTCGGGTAATAGCCCGAGGTGTTCGCAGATCCTGACGCTTTTTGTGTCAACACAAGGAAGTATAGACCGCCGGCGAAGGCGGCTCGAACCACGCCCTGAACAGGAACAAGAAGAAGGGCAAGCCGCAGCGCGGCGACGGTGACAACGTGGTCGCGGTAGTAGACCGCAAGGCCCCCTGACCCCAGGGCGGGAAGAAGGGGGGCAAGTTCGACGACATGCTCACCAAGCCATGCCCATATTACAATGGGCCGGTCAAGCACACACTCCAGTAGTGTGACATGATGGCCAGATACTTCAAGGCCGTCCCTGACAAGGACAAGCCGAAGCAGTCGGAAGGCTAGGACAGGGGCGGGTGTCACGAAGACTCCTACCCCCACGTCAACAAGTGCCTCATGATATTCGGGGGCTCGGAGGCCTACGGCTGCAAGCGCCGGCAGAAGCGGGAGCGGTGTGAAGTCTTTGCAGCCGCCCCGGCAACTTCGGGTTTCCTAGACTGGTGAGAATCTGACATCATATTCGGACGAGATGACCACCCGGGCCACATTCCCTACTCGGGTCGTTATCCACTCATCGTGGACCCAATCATAGGGAACGTCCGCTTCACCAAAGTGCTGATGGACGGGGGTAGCAGCCTCAACATCATGTACTACAACGCCCTTCGAGGCCGAGTCCATCAGCCTCAACATCATGTACTACAACGCCTTCGAGGCCCTCGGCCTACGTAAGGAAAAGCTTCGATCCTCGGGGGCTCCCTTCCAGGGAATCATCCCCGGAAGATAGACGGTACCCCTGGGGCAAATTGACCTGCCCGTCACGTTCAGGGAGCCAGACAACTTCCGGACTGAGGACCTCACCTTCGAGGTCATGGCTTACCGCAGGACTTACCACGCGGTGTTGGGGAGGCCGTGCTACGCGAAGTTCATGGCCGTCCCCAACTACACTTACCTCAAGCTCAAGATGCTGGGGCCGTGCGGCATCATCACAGTCACCTCCGACCTTAAGGTGGCATACCAGTGCGAGGTGGACTGCTACGAGAACGTCATGGCCGAGGTGCGCAGCGAGGAGTTGGTGGCGGCGATCGAGGCCGCAGACAAGATGGACGTTGACCCCTAGAGTGCGAAGAGCTCGGACGCCCACAGCACCAACAACTATGTCGTTTTTTTATTTCTATTTAGTGTACCTAGCATTTGTACATACGCATGTAACCCTCCTTAAGAAAAAAAGTTCAAGGAATAAAAACACGGGAACTCTCGGACCAATCTCTTAGCAAGGTGCACTCCCGGCGCGTGCCGAATACACCTCGCTCAGGGGCTGGAAAGGGGGAACCCCCTATTTTTTCTCTCTGAAAAACTTTTTGCGCAAAAACCCGCACTTTCTCGCCGAATGAAAACTTCCCTTTTCCCAATCAAGAAAGAAACTCTCACCGGGCCGTGGCAATGGGCCGCGAGGTACTCCGGCTCCCCGGAGCCAAGCACTTCCACCCGACTGCCCACTCGAGCAGATCAAACCTCTTGCTGAAAAAGGCAGAGCAAGTAGAGCGAAATGGAAGAAACGCAGAAAACATAAGGCAGGCAAAACATAAAAACGAGCTCACTAAGGAGAAATCAAAAGTTGTCCAAAGCCCTCCCGGGGGAACATCGTAGCAAGGGGTAACTTAAAATGTTTTTTACAAGGGCCCTCAGCCCTGTTTTCTAACCACGCAGGGTCACTCCTCCGGCGGCGAGAACACTTCGTCATCAAACTTGGCGGCCAGAACCGCCGCCGGCTCCTCCGCGGCAGCTTTGATCTGGTCGAGCAGGTCTTCGGGGGCGTCCTGAGGTTAACCGTCGCTGACGAGCGAGGGAGTCACGACGTCATAGAGGCAGGCGGCGATGGCCATCGTGCTATGGATCCCGACACGCAGCGCTTCCTGGATCCGAGCTTGACCCCGCTCCTAGAGCAGGCCAACACGGTTCCGGGCCGAGTCAGGTCCATCCCCCCACAGCAGGCACACCGAAAAGGTCGCACACCCCATGCACAGCCTCGTGCAGCGCCTGCGACTCTTGCGCACCAGCACGTAGCTCTGGGACAATGAAAGGAGAGTCACAACCTTCGAGTTTGGAAGCAAAAGCGTCAAGACAAATGAACAAAGGAAGGTAACGTACCTGCATTCTCCCCCTCTAGGCCATGAATCGTCGCGCGGAGCTGATTGGAGAATGCCAAGATCCTCCGATCAGTGTCGGCGCCTCATTCGCGTGCCCGGTTCGAAGCGTCCTCGAGACGGGCCACGACATCATCACGCTCCCGGTGGTTGACGTCGCGCTGGCGCCACATGGTGTTGCACTCCTCCTCCATAGAGTCCAGCGCCGAGACGGCCTGGCATCGCGCTTCTGCCTCAGCGTTGCGCTCGGCCGTCAGGCGCTCAACTTCAGCCTGACGCGTCGCGTGCTCATCCGCCAGCATCTTGCGGACCGCCTTGGTGTCGGCACAGGCCTCGCCTCGTTCCCGCACAATCCGCTCGGCGTCGGCGGCACTCTGGCACGCCAGCGCTTGGGCGTCCGCCACCCTTGATTCCGAGGCAGCCAGCTGCTCCTGTGGCTCCTCCGCATGGCGGCGAGTCGCCATGAGCTCTTTGGCAACGTCGAATTCCCCGGCTGACG
>CM039126.1:34462808-34482024 GCA_022036555.1 Microstegium vimineum
TCTTGGTCAAATTTATGGCTCTCATGGCTTCCATGTCTCGGGTGTCTTAATGAATTCCCAAAGTCATTAAGTGGGTCATCATAAGACTTGAATGAAGGAACACATGGGGGATCATCAGGATCAATGATGGGTTTGTAAGATAAGTCAGATGTGGGCATAGACAAGGAGAGGATAGATTTGGCTTCTAACCATATTGGTTTTCCTTCTAAAAGCTCACTCGATGTTTCTTTATCAAATATCCTAGACTTTTCCTGATGTGCCCTGTGGGAAGTCGAGGCACAAGGTGATGTTTCTTTAGGAGGCTTTTGAAAAGGTCCCTTCATGAGGGGTTTAGAAAGGTGAAGTCTCTTTTGGATAGGATAATTTTGAGCATTCCCAAAACTAGCAAGATCAGATTGGAGGTTGGCCTCGAACTCGAAGGAGTTGGTTAGGTGTCGGATTTCTTCTTCCTTCGAGATTTGTGGTATTTGTGGTTCAGGATCGATGGCAGAATCTTTGGATAGGAGTGGTGGTGATTTAGCTATCAAGATTTCTTTTCTAGGGCTGGTTTTTCTCCTTCTATGGGTCCTTCATCATAAACGTTAGTGTAGGGGGTGTTTTCAGGAATCTTCGTGAGAAGACTCTTCCCTTCACTAATGGGTAAACACAGGAAGGCTCCCCTAGAAGCTATATCAAGGAGTTGTGCGGAATCTTTGCTAAGACCGCCATAAAAGTGTTGTAACAATGTTGGCTCGGTTATAGCCAGATCAGGGCCATATGATGATAGATCTAAAAGACGGACCCATGCCACACCTAGAGGTTCTTTCTCCTTTTATGAGAAGTTGATGACCTCTTTTCAAAGACGAACAACGCGAGAAACTGGGAAGAAAGTTAGGTAGAATTTGGATTGTAACTTTTCCCATTCTCTGTTTACACTATCTACGTTACGAAAGTACCATCGTTTGTCTATTCCCGTCAAAGAAAACGGAAATAGCTTCCACTTAAGGGTACTTCGCCTCATCCCTTGGATGTGGACACATGAACACAATTGTTCATAGTCACATAGGTGAGTGTAAGGATTTTCATCTTCATCCCCAGAAAAAGATTGTTCCTGAACTTTGGCTATGAAGCTAGGGCGAAGCTTATAGCTACGTGAAAGGATGGATTGTGATGATGGTGGTGGCTCCAAACTATGGCCCTTTGGAGACACCAGATGAGAGATGGATGATTCGTTCATGGTGTGAAAAGGATAAAATGAAAAGAAAGATAAAACAAGGATAAGTAGGACCACTAGGTTCTAGTTAAAATAGCTACCATTCCCCGGCAATGGCGCTAGAAACCTTGTTGACACCAGAAGTGGCAAATAGGAAAAGACCGCAAGCATACGGCTGTCAAGTGTGGCTTTCACCGGGAGTATTCCAGGTATCATATTTTCCACAGGAAACGAGAAGTGGTTTAACTAGAGATCAAGCTTATGTCCTATGATGAGACAAGGGAGACTATGATAGTTGGGTTGAGAGGTGTTGACACAAAAATGTGGCGCACTGTGCCTCACACACAGCAAGCCGAAAAGCGTGGCTTCAATCGGGTGCTCGGGTGTTTCGAAATCCGGAAACGTGCCAGTCAGTTTGACCTGAAACTAACAAGGGATAAAAATCATTAGATACAAAACTGGAACATGCCGGGTGAGACCAGACAGTTCCATATATACGGCCCTGAAGCCACTTACGACGACATACAGCTATAGAAGTTGCCTGCCAACAAGTCTTATAGATCATTCGGCTAAAACAAACATAAAGTACGTAAAGCGTTGATTGCCGAACCTGCATGCATGAGAAAAGTATGTTTGGACGAATCATAATTAACTGTGAGTTAAAGCGTAACCAAGCTGGGCAATCCAACCGAGTTTGGATCCATGATGAAGGAACATGTGAGCAAACACGATCAAACTAATCTAAAGCTTGTATCTGCCGCACGATACCTAACCTTATCAAAGCTTAAACGCGGTTAACATGCATGAACCCGCAACACGTAGCAATCTAGATTAGACTAATTCGGCTATTATGAATGTAAGATCTATTTGTAGAGACAACATGAAAGCAATAACTATTAGAGAATAAATAGATCTATAAGAAAGAATAGAGCTGAACCATATGTAGGGTCGAGATGGCGGACTAGAGGAGGGTGAATAGTCTTTTCTAAAAACTTATGCGCAACGGAAGACCGAAACAAATGCGGAATTAAAACTATCGGTCTAGCCAAGACTACACCCCTCTATCTATAACTTTAGTACCTAGCAAAAGATCCTAATTGGGCTCACTAAGGTGCAAAGCTAGGAAGCTCACCTAAACAAGTCTAGGTTGCAAGGTCACACAAACCTAAGCAACTAGTACCCTAAGCACAAAGGGAGCTCCTACACATACTAGTAAGCAAAGCACAAAGCACCTAACCTCACTAGCGATGCTCTCTAGCAAGACTACACAAGTCAACTAGCGAGCTCAACTTACTTAGCTACACAAACTAAGCAATATGACTTACAAGGCTACATAAGCCAATAAGCCACTCAAGAGCTACTTCTAAGCTACACAAGCAAGAAGGTAACTAGACAAGCTACACAATCAAATCTAGTTACAAGAGCAACTAAGAAACACTAGCACATGATATGAACAAGTAATGTAAGCTAGTGAATCGGAGAATGCAAACCACCGAGAAGATGTACAAGGCTGACGCGGTGATTTTTCTCCCGAGGTTCACTTGGTTGCCATCAAGCTAGTCCCCGTTGTGTCAATCACACACTTGGTGATTCGGCGGCTAATAGGCGTTCACAAGCCTAGCCCACTCACTCGGGCGCCGCAAGAATCTACCCACAAATGAGGGTAACTCAATGACACGCTCAACTAGATTTGCTCTTCGCGATCCCCACGGGGCGAGCACAATACCCCTCACAAGCCTTCTCCGGAGCGCCGCACAATCTTCTTGCACGCTTCGACGGAGCCTCAAGCCACCAAGCCATCTAGGAGGTGGCAACCTCCAAGAGTAACAAGCACACCGGCTTGCAACACGATCACCTAGTGCCACATGAAGCTATCTCTCAAAGCAACGAACTAGAGATCGCTCTCTCACACAATCGGATGATCCCTATCAAGTATATGTGACTAAGAGGGCTATCCAAACACTCCTACACAAGCCACAAAGCCCCAAGGGTGCTCATCAACAAACCTTGGCCGGCCACCACTCCTATTTATAGAGTGGGAAAGAAACTAGCCGTTTCCCAACTACTTGCGTACCTCCGGACACACTTTTCACAGGAGGTCCGGACTAAAAAGAGCGACCGGACCCCTTCACCACCGAGCGCCAAGCCCTCTGTTTGCCACTTCGGACGTGGCCTCCGAACGTGCGCAACGTGTCGTCCGAACTAACGCGTCTGCATCCGGTTGCCTGCCGATTCAAAAGGCTCCTTTAGCGCCTTCGATCCTGCGCGCCACGCGTCTCAGGACGCTCCTGTTCACAGGGTCCAGACCCAACGCCTCCAGCGTCCGAACTCCAGCAGAGAGCAACCGAGAGCCTCAAAGCGATCCGGACACCGTCCGGTTTCCACCATCCGGACGCAGAACAGCGTCCGGTGCTCCTTCACCGAACAACACAGAGAACAATAGAGCGCGCCAGAGCTCCGAACGCGCGTCCGGATCCCTGCGTCCGGACTCTGCTCCTCAGCCGCAACTGCCTAGGGTTTTCTTTCGGACGCACACGCCTTAGTCCAGACAGCAAAGACCCTAGCGTCCGGACCTTGCGTCCGGACAACATTCCTCTGCCAAACCAGCACCAAACTTCCTCCCTTGCTTTCATGTGCCAACACAAATGTGTTCTTCACCTTGTGCATGTGTGTTAGCATTTTCACAAAGATTTTCAAAGCATTTTCACTTCATCTTACCGCGCCACTCAATCCTAATGCATCGCAATGTTAGATCGCTCACGGTGGCACTAGATAACCGATATGCAAACAAGTTTGCCCCTCTTGATAGTACGGCTATCTATCCTAAACTTGGTCATAAACATCTCTACACACCAATGACCGGTGAAATAGAAATGCCCTATGGTTATACCTTTGCCTTGCGCATTACATTCCGTCTCCTTCTCCAATGTTGATGAAATACATGCACCAATGTATCACCAAATGATAAGATCTACTTCATATCATCACATGACCGTATTGGTTCATCGATCTTGACCTCACTTGCTCTTCACCGTTTCCTTGGTCCATCGGCGCCAAGCATCACCCGCTTGCCCTTCACATTTGCTACCGGTCCAACAAGCCAAGCCTCATCTTGATCTTCTCCACCTTGGTCACATGACCCCATGTCATGTTTCATGTGCAATTAAGCTCCTTCATCACACAATCACCTGTGAACTAATCTCCTATGTATATATCACTTAGACACATATTAGTTCACCTAAGTTGTCACTCAATTACCAAAATCACACAAGGACCTTTCAATCTCCCCCTTTTTGGTAATTGATGACAACTCTACAAAGATATGGATTTTAAGATCATTTTTGGACATTATGCCATTTATCTATCATTTAAGCTCTATGCCAAGAATTGGATAAATGCCACAAAGTCTGACTTGGTAGTGTTAGCTCCCCCTACATGTGTGCTCACAAAGGTTTGAATTAAGCTTTGCACACATGCATGAATAGACATTGTGGGAGTGCTAGCACTACTAAGTGATGCTAAGGGATATAGGATAAACCTTTGAAGATACTCATGTAGTTGCACTTTTAAAGTTCATCCTTAGCACAATGGTTAGCTAGATATCATCAAAAAACACTAGAAACCCCATGAGATCAACATTAGAAGCAAGGTTTCTAGATACCATGAGTAGGAACAAAAATATCTAGCTTACCAACCTATGCATGCTAGTTTATCAAATCATCAATCAAATCCTATAACTAGCATACACCACACAAGCATGCATATAAGGAAAAAACTTATGCATTATGCAAGCAAGGACATGAATATGCACATATCAAATGCAATCAAACAAGTTCATGAGCTTGCTCCCCCTACTTGTGTGCATCTCATCTCTTAGTCCAAGACTTTGATCCTTTGATCTTGTTCCCTTGTTCATGTCCATGTCTCTTTCCCTCTTAGTGCATTTCCATCCATATATTCATATCTTTGCACTAATCTCTCCCCCTTTGTCATCAATTTCCATAAAAGGTATGCTTCTCTATTGATGCAAAGGTTTCACTAGGGTAGATAGTTGATACTTTTTGATGGACACCAACATATATGTATTGAATGACTCTTCATGTAAGATCATTGACCATTAGACCATTGAGTAGGGCAACTCCCTTGTGGTTAAAGCAATTGTCATCCAAATAGGCTTTCTAAGCAAGAGAACTAGAATTTGATCAGTTAAAGTTGAGGATCACTTGTAAACTTGTAGGATATCACTAGGGAGATAACCACATGAAGGATATTGCTTGAATCAAGTAGTTGTGGAAAATCACATGTATGCTAGAACTAGACATCTTTTGCAAGTACCAATATGAAAGTTGATACTACTTGAAAGATTAGCATAAGTCTAGATACCAATTGTAAGTTGCATCTTGATATCCATTAGTATTGTTGTCTTGTGCTTGAACTAGATTTTTCATGAGCTTCTATGTTGACTTGAACTAAGATGAACTGCATAAGCTTTCAAGTCCAGTTTAAACCCTCTCTAAGTTTGTTCACACGCATTGAGCGGTTATCTTATAGAGGTTGTACTTGTCACTTAATTGCAATCCAAAATAGATCAAGTACTTGGGTTTACTAACTCATGAACAAACTCATATACTACCACTAGATCAAACAACTCAATCAAACTATAGTGGTAGGCTATAAGCATAAAATTCATTTGATTTTTCATGAATGAGCACTATGGATGACTATATGCACTAAACATGTCCTAAGCAATGGATGTATGCATATGTCAAACAATTTCACCTTTGCTATGTTGGAGTAGAGGATAGTCATGTAGATTTCATCTCCAATTAGCAATGTGAAGTCCAATTAAGAGCATGGTGAAGACCAATGAATACTAATTGAATACCAATCTTCACCCATATGATTTGAGTCCCACTAATGATCAAGTGCACTTCTTGTTGTGGTTGACTTGCTTCTTTTCTTGATCATTGCTTGCATGAGAGAGTACCAAATGATGTACCACTTGTAGACGGTGATACCACTTGTAGATTAAGATCATGAATCTCTCTCTTTTGGGTGTTTCTTGCTTTCTTCTTGATCAATCCTATTGATAGCTTCAACTAAGCATCTCCAAATGATCCCTAGATCACCACTTCCATGTTAGCCTTCCAAGTAACGTCCTTGGTTTACCTACAAAAGGCGGCAAGCCCCTACAAAAGGGAGAAGTGACCTCTCTCCAAGAATCATCCTTGATACTCACTTGAATTATCTTTGTTTGATTAACTCAAATGTTGAACTCTCCTTGATGAATGACTATGAATCAACTTTGAGTTCAACCTTATCTTGTTTAAGTCCTTTTCTTTCTATCCATTGATCTCCAATTATCACTAGAACTTAAACTTCATCTTCATCTTGAGTTTGATCTTGATCTTCAACTTGAGTACCAACCGTGTGCCAAATACACTCCACAATCAAATGGCCTTCTACTCATTGCTTGTTATGCTTCTTAGCTCAAACCAAAATCAAACGTAGGTGCCTCAATCACTTATAAATATGATTCCAACTTGAGGACCTTTCAATCTTAGTGACTCTAGATCAACCCAATGTTTATCACTTGAAATCAAATTGAACCAAATTTGATACTAACTTGTTTGAACACTCTCATAAGACATATATCCATTCAATCCACTTACTAAAAGTAGTCTCATGATCATATCCATTCAAATCAACACAAGTTTGATCACTAAGCATTAAACCATCCATATAGCAAGCAACTAGTGCACATATATATCCAATTCAATCAACTCATATGCACTATGTGTATATCCAATTCAAATCACTTATACACACCCAAATGAACTTGATCAACAAGAGATATACCTTGGTAGATCATGATCAATCCATTAGCAAGCTTCAACTTGAATGTTTGCAAGCCTTCAAATAATCCAATAAACCACCACAACTTGATCATGCACTTGTATGTTGTAGCACTTGGACTTCATCTTTTTTACTTGGCATTGGGATGAGAATAGCAATAAGCTTCATTACTTGACTCAATCATATGATGAACAATATTGAATCAAGCCTCCAATGCCAATGGTACCTACAAATCATCATCCACTTGTTGATGGTACCCAAACTAGTTTGGGTCCTCTCAAGTTAGGAGCAACATACTTAGGCAATGCCTTAGTATGGATAGCGGGATGTTTTGCAATAGCAACCCTAGAGGTACCACTACCATCCTTTCTAAGCATATGATCATCATCAATTGAAATGAGCTTAGAAGTCATACCTAGGGGACATGAATGAGCCATGTGTCCCCTTTCCCGACATGAGTAGCACACTCTCTTTGCTTGATCCTTTTCTTCCTTGCTCATGTTGTGCTTCTCATTGTCTTGCCTCTTTTCTTTTGCTTGATTCTTCATCTCAAGCTTGGTAGGACACTTCGAGGCAAAGTGTCCCATATCTTCACATTTGAAGCACTTGATGTGAGCCAAATGATTCTTCTCTTGATCGTTGCTCATCATCATTTTGTTGGCATCATGGATAGGAGTTGGATGCCTTGCTCTTGCTTTGCCACCTCTTCTTGTCTTCTTTTTCTTCATCATCCCCAAATCACCATCTTGATGGTTGATCTTGTTTTGTACTTGGGGCTTGACTTGTGGCTTAGCTTGAGCAATCTTGCTTGGGCATACATTTTCAAGATGTCCCATCCCATGGCACTTGAAGCACATGACATGAGATAGCTTCTTTGGTTCTTGCTTCTTCTCTTTCTTGCCCTTGCTCTTGTGGAAACCAATTCCACTCTTGTCACCATGTCTTATTTGATTGTGCATTAGGTGATCAAAGGTGACTTTGGAAGTGTAGCACCTCTCTAGCTTGTTGCTCATGTTCTTCAACTCATTTTTGAGCTCATTGTTCTCCTTCAAAAGGTTAGTCTCACAAGACATAGAAGTAGAACAAGCATCTATATGTGAAGAACAAGTCATATCAAGTAAATCATCACAAGAGGTGGATACATTCTTCTTCCCTACATCAAAAAGGTTAGCAACAACATGTGATTGATCATTTGACCCTTGTGATGAGCTCTCTTCATTTTTCAGATTTATCAATTCATTAATGAGAGAACCATGTTTGTGAACTAAATCTTCATGAGACACACGAAGATGCTCATGATCCAATTTTAGTTCATCATGTGAAGATTTAAGAACATCAAGTAAGTGCTTATGTTCTTCACATGAGGTCTTTAGAAGTGAGTTTTCATCTTTTAATTTCTTAGTTTTGTTTATCTCACTAGCTAAAGCCTTTGAGAGTTTTCACACAAGCTCAAAGTTAGGGTCATCACAATCTACAATTACATCGCCAATTGATACCTTAGTGTCACCATGTGACATGTAGCTTTGTGATGAGGTAGAAGAGTTTGTGGAAGCATCACTCTCATAGCCCGTGCATGCTTCATCATCATCATCAAGTGTGCTTGGAGTAGCATCATCAATTGTAACACTTGATGTTGGGCCTTCATCATTCTTGTCAAGTGATGGGGTAGGTAGATCATCGTCTTCATCATCACTTGAACTTGAGGTGGAGCAATCTTCCACAACCACCAAGTTGTGGTCATGCTCAACATCCTCAAGTGCCACCAACTTGGACACATCATCATCATTGTTTGGAACCTTCTCATATTTTTCAATGAGGTAGGTCCAAA
Organism: Microstegium vimineum; assembly: GCA_022036555.1. Lineage (NCBI taxonomy): Eukaryota > Viridiplantae > Streptophyta > Magnoliopsida > Poales > Poaceae > Microstegium > Microstegium vimineum. Next base: position 34,471,685 of record CM039126.1, read on the forward strand.
TCTCATGAGCGCTCTCCATGTCTATAATCTCACCAAAGATGTTATCTTTCATAGAATGGTAGAGAATGTTAGTAGCTTGGCAATCGAGATGTAGGCACTTCTTTTATGCTTGAGTTGCATCCTCTCTCTCAATTGCACAAGAGAGTCCCACATCTACGATCCACCACATTTGGGGAGAAATAAACTTATAATTGCTTTCCATCCAATTTCTCCACCGTGCAAAGTGTGTGCCATCAAATAAGTGTGGACACTCAACATCTAGCTCATAAGTCGCCATCCTCTCAGGTCGGTAAAGACCACAAATGAGAGACCAAGCTTTGATACCATGTGTAGGGTCAAGATGGCGGACTAGAGGGGGGTGAATAGTCTTTTCTAAAAACTTATGCGCAACGGAAGACCGAAACAAATGTGGAATTAAAACTATCGGTCTAGCACAGACTACACCCCTCTATCTATAACTTTAGCACCTAGCAAAAGATCCTAATTGGGCTCACTAAGGTGCAAAGCTAGGAAGCTCACCTAAACAAGTCTAGGTTGCAAGGTCACACAAACCTAAGCAACTAGTACCCTAAGCACAAAGGGAGCTCCTACACATACTAGTAAGCAAAGCACAAAGCACCTAAGCTCACTAGCGATGCTCTCTAGCAAGACTACACAAGTCAACAAGAGAGCTCAACTTACTTAGCTACACAAACTAAGCAATGTGACTTACAAGGCTACACAAGTCAATAAACCACTCAAGAGCTACTTCTAAGCTACACAAGCAAGAAGGTAACTAGACAAGCTACACAAGCAAATCTAGTTACAAGAGCAACTAAGAAACACTAGCACAAGATATGAACAAGTAATGTAAGCTAGTGAATCGGAGAATGCAAACCACCGAGAAGATGTACAAGGTTGACGCGGTGATTTTTCTACCGAGGTTCACTTGGTTGCCACCAAGCTAGTCCCCGTTGTGTCGATCACACACTTGGTGATTCGGCGGCTAATAGGCATTCACAAGCCTAGCCCACTCACTCGGGCGCCGCAAGAATCTACCCACAAGTGAGGGTAACTCAATGACACGCTCAACTAGAGTTGCTCTTCACGATCCCCGCGGGGCGAGCACAATACCCCTCACAAGCCTTCTCCGGAGCGCCGCTCAATCTTCTTGCGCGCTTCGACGGAGCCTCAAGCCACCAAGCCATCTAGGAGGTGGCAACCTCCAAGAGTAACAAGCACACCGGCTTGCAACACGATCACCTAGTGCCACACGAAGCTATCTCTCAAAGCAATGCACTAGAGATCGCTCTCTCACACAATTGGATGATCGCTATCAAGTATATGTGAGTTAGAGGGCTATCCAAGCACTCCTACACAAGCCACAAAGGCCCAAGGGTGCTCAGCAACAAGCCTTGGCCGGCCACCACTCCTATTTATAGAGTAGGAAAGAAACTAGCCGTTTCCCAACTCTCTGCGTACCTCCGAACGCACTTTTCACAGGAATTCCGGACTAAAAAGAGCGTACAGACCCCTTCACCACCGAGCGCCAGGCCCTCTGTTTGCCAATTCGGACGCGGTCCGGTCGCCTGCCGATTCAAACGGCTCCTTTCGCGCCTTCGCTGCTGCGCGCCACGCGTCTCCGGATGCTCCTGTTCACAGGGTCCGGACCCAACGCCTCCAGCGTCCAGACTCCAGCAGAGAGCAACCGAGAGCCTCAAAGCGATCCGGACACCATCCGGTTTCCACCATCCGGACGCAGAATAGCGTCCGGTGCTCCTTCACCGAACAACACAGAGAGCAACAGAGCGCGCCAGAGCTCCGGATGCACGTCCGGACCCAAGACTGCATCCGGACTCTGCTCCTTAGCCGCAACTGCCTAGGGTTTTCTTTCGGACGCGCACACCTTAGTCTGGACAGCAGAGACCCTAGCATCCGGACCTTGCGTCCGGACTGCATTCCTCTGCCAAACCAGCACCAAACTTCCTCCCTTGCTTTCATGTGCCAACACAAATGTGTTCTTCACCTTGTGCATGTGTGTTAGCATTTTCACAAAGATTTTCAAAGCATTTTCACTTCATCTTACCACGTCACTCGATCCTAATGCATCGCAATGTTAGATCGCTCACGGTGGCACTAGATAACCGATATGCAAACAAGTTTGCCCCTCTTGATAGTACGGCTATCTATCCTAAACCCGGTCATAAACTTCTCTACACACCAATGACCGGTGAAATGGAAATGCCCTATGGTTATACCTTTTCCTTGCGCATTCCATTCCATCTCCTTCTCCAATGTTGATGCAACACATGCACCAACGTATCACCAAATGATATGATCCACTTCATATCATCACTTGATTGTATTGGTTCATCGATCTTGACCTCACTTGCTCTTCACCGTTGCCTTGGTCCATCGGCGCCAAGCATCACCCGCTTGCCCTTCACATTTGCAACCGGTCCATCAAGCCAAGCCTCATCTTGATCTTCTCCACCTTGGTCATATGACTCCATGTCATGTTTCATGTGCAATTAAGCTCCTTCATCACACAATCTCCTGTGAACTAATCTCATGTGTATATATCACTTAGACATATATTAGTTCACCTAAGTTGTCACTCAATTACCAAAATCACACAAGGACCTTTCACCATATAATCTAGATCGGGCAAAAGAGTGTTACAAATATATAAAATACCTAAAACATGCAACACGTGATAACTTAATGAATCTACTAGATTTTGCCAAATCTAATAGAGCCGATAACTATCTTGCTTTTGCTAAGCATATCGAGCAAACGCCTTCCGCACGGTATCTACTCGTAAACGAAACATAAGAGAAGACTTCTTGATTGTCAAGCAAGGATCCACTGCACGATCATTGAAAACAAACAAGACTACTTGCATCAACGTCTAAATCCACCGCATGATACTAGACATGATAACAAGGTTGTCGGGACTTACGGAGGTCGACGGATCGATGACTCCTCTCGAAGAACTCGATGACACGACAAAAGACTCGAAGTTGGTACGGGGCTGGTTGTATTGATTTGGTTGTGAACCCTTTTTACAATCGCCAAGGGTTTATATTTATATCCTGATCATGACATGAGTCCTAAAAGGACACGGCTACAAAATATCAAAGAAAACACGACCTCTTTGACTTTAGTTTCCTTTGGTGTCTTTATTGCCTTAATTGTCGCAATCTTTGCTGCTCAATCGGTTCTTACTTGCCGCTTTTGTCGCTTCTTCAACGGAAAACCGCCCTTCCTCAGAATAGCCGACCGCACGGACACTTGCCGAATGCTCCGAACACCTGTCTCTGCAAATTTACTGCACACTGGCCCACCTGTCATCTTCCTAAGCGTGCCAAAATCCAGTGTTAACAAGAGGTTCACTATAGCAAAGATATCTGACTAGGCAAAGCTGGTTATACTGGCTTTATCATCCCTTCTCTTGCAGGAGGCAATGGGATAGATTAGTAGGAGGACAAAACTCCTACCGGACCACGCCATTATATTGTATTGATGCCCTACCTTTTAAGAACTTATGTTACACACGTGGTGGAATACAAAGACCAGACAAGGCTGTCACCACCTGCTAGCTACCACAAACAATTCGTGCTATAAGCGGTTTACAAAGGCAAGACTAGTCTAGACACCACGTCTACACAATTCTTACTACTTTAACCCTAGCATAAGATTAAAGCACTCTACTTAAAGTAAAGCGATGAACAAGCGTGAAAAGATGTATAATAGCTATGCTAGAATTAAGTATTAAATACTATAAAGAACTCGGATGTATCACTTACAAGTGTTGAACTTACAAGAGAATCGCATTCGCTGAGGTGCAGCTCGGAGAAGATGCCAGACAGGCCTGGCTCTCCTCCAGACTCTCCTCTCTCTCTTCCAACTAGCATAGCACTACTACAGAGCTTCGCTAAGCTACTAAGGAGTAGTTTTCCTCCAATGAGTCATGAGTTGAGAGTGAAGGCCTACGGGGGTATTTATAGTAGGAGGAGGAGTAGGGGCTACTCCGGTGCCACGTTAGCGATCCGTGCCATCTCCATCATAGTCCGTAGGATCAAACCGTCCTTGCAACCGCCTCAGATCAACGGCAGAGATGCTTCCGATGCATAGCGGCATGCAGAGAGGCGGTGGGAGCCTCGGGGAGCTTTGAAGGGTACTTAGGGGGGTCGGCCGACCCGCCATATGACCTGTGGGCCCATCCTCTTCTTCTAGAAGAGGTCCCCACTGATCAGGGAGATTTGTGGAGCTTGTAGCCTCCATAGGGGGGGGTCGGCCGACCCCCCTATGGCACCTTGGGGCTATCTCAGCCTTCTAGAAGGCTGGCCCATGTGTCATAGAGCTTGGTGGTCACTCCTGAGATGTTTATCCGTTGGTGTGGGCCTAGGACTCCATGTGCTCAGCTTCTGGAGCATTGATCTTGATCACCACTTGATCCAAGGGTTGAAATTGGCTTAGACCACACTATCTTGGATTGTGGTGACTTGGCAAACTAGGGGGCTCCCATACACAGGTCGACGGACCCATGATTGGACCCTTTGGCCCATGTGGGACCTCCTGGACAAGTGTAGAGTGTAGTGGTGCAGGTGCTGAGCCTGTTGGGCTCATATGTGGGTCGGTCGACCTACATATAGGGCCTCTGGTACTCCATTTTTCCTAGTTTACACTCCTGCATACAAATAATGGCATGTACATGTGGAACCATGTTATTTGCACACAAGTTACTCTATATTTGTTTGTTATCTCTTTGAACAAATATTTTTTTGACGGTTTTGAAGGTGTATAAACATGGTGAAATTACCGTCAACAGAGTCACGTTGTGGACTCGGCCATGGCAGCGACGAGCTTAGGCGCTATAGAGATGGAGAGCTCATTGAGGGGCTAGGTGGTGGTGGCACGTCCAAGCGAGCACCAGAGATAGTGATGTTGACACCGTATTTTGGCACTGCCAGATATGGGCAGAATGGGCCTCTGTGAAAGGCTTTCGAAGAAGTCATTCAGATGGACCCGAAAAATCAACTAGGGAAAGATGAGATCACATAAGGATTTTTTGGCCAACTATAACAGAACGTGCGTGGCAATCTTGGCATGAAGAAGGATTGAAGCCCAAGTCATATTTGTTTCCTTATTTTTAGGACTTATGCGACGGCCGGTTAGGTTATATGCTAAAGGTAGATAATTTTATTAGTGATATGCTTGTTGCTTTTGCTGGATATGCTAAGAGTGGTGATGAATGGATTCTTGATTTCGCTGCTTCATTTTATATATGCATTAATAGAGATTGGTTTATCACCTATGATTTTCTCCAAGGTGGAGGTTCTATTTGATTGAGTGATGATAGTCCACGTAATATTGTCGGCATTGGATCTATTCAGATCATGATGCATGATGGCATTGTTAGAACTCTTACTGATGTGAGGCATGTTCCAGCTATGAGCAAGAATCTTATTTCTTTGAGTACTCTTGATAGTAAAGGGTATAAGTACTCTGGTGGAGATGGAGTTTTAAAGGTGTCAAAAGGTTCTCTTATTGTTATGAAACGTGAATTGAAATCTCCAAATTTATACCATCATCGTGGTACTATAGTTACAGGTGATGCTATTGTAATTTATGATTCATTATTTAATTACAATGCTACTAATCTCTAGCATATGCATCTTGGACATATGAGTGAAAAAGGCTTGCATGAATTATGCAAGAGAGGTATTCTTGATCAACATAGCATCAGTAAATTGAAATTTTGTGAGCATTGTGTGTTTGGCAAACACAAGAGGGTGTCATTTAATACCTCTACTGATAAAAGTAAGGTTGTGTTTGGATGTAGATATTGGGCCTTAGGTATTGGAATTGGCCCAAATGCTGCTGTTTGGATGGCCTTTGTCATTGGAATTGGAAATGAACTTCAATGCCAAGGGGTATTCTCACTAGTTGTGCCCTCCTGCCCACAATACCGAGGCCCAATCCTCCGTATTGGGAGGAACCGAAGCCAGAGCAGCTCCTCTTCTCCCTTGCATCTCACTCCGCGTGCCAGCGAGTGACGTCGCCCCGCCGCCCCCCAACACCGTCGGCGGCTCTACTTCTCCCTCGAACCTCCCTCCGCGTGCCAGCGACTAGAACCGCCTCCCCTCCCTTCGTCGTCGGCTCTTCTTCTCCCTCGCTACCCTTCGATGGTGCGGCTCTTTCCGCCATGGTTGACTAGCTAGATCATCGCTGCTTGGCGTTGAGCTCCACCATGGCCGGTGTGGAGAGTGGCGAGCTCTGTCGTGGATGCTCGAGCTCTGCCATGGCCGAGGTGGAGCAAGCCGGCTAACGGTAGGGGTCCCTCTTCTTCCTTCGCTACTGCGGTCCCCTCTTCTTCCTTGGGGCTAGCGGCGCCCCTGCCCTCCATTGCCTCATCCGCCAGCAAGCTGTGCCGCCCTCCCATGCCTCAACTTCATTCAATGATTGCATGCATCCAAACATGAATCGAATTGGATGCTTCACAAGATTCCAAAAGTAAATACTATAGGCATCCAAACAATAGAATTGAATTGGAGCCCAATACAATGTCAAAGCTAATTTGGTATTGGAACCAATTCAATGTCAAGACCTCTAATATGATGAGGACATCCCAACCATGCATGCTAGCTCAAGACCAAAAGATACAAATCAAGGTCCAATTACACGAAACTATACAAAGCTACTCCAAAAAGAATGGAACTCACTTCTAGCTGAAATTAATTTTAATATACATGAGAATGTTATACTACCTAAGTGTTCTACTTTTTGTTATACTTAGGTATACACATCAAGAGGAGGATGTTACTCTACATGAAGAAAAGCTACAGACCAAGAGAATTGAAGAAATTCGGACAGGTAGGATCGGACCTCCGAACTAACCAACACAGGCAGGTTCGGAGCTCCAAACTAACCAGCACAAAGAAATATTCTTAACTTTTGATTCTCAAAAGCTATGAAGGTGAATGAGCACATTTTGGAAAGCTTATTGAGTCTAGTTTCCAATGCCACAAGTGCCGACCTGTTTAGAGTTACCATTGAGAGCGCCGACCTGTTTTAGTGCATACCAGCTTGATTGTCAAGTTCTCGTGCAAAACTGTATCATTCTATACTGTTTCGTGATGCACGGTACCCATGTCTGGAAAGCTCTTCAAGTTTACTTTCACACCCAACAAACGGTTCGTCAATTGGACTTCCTAATAAAGAGTTATGATCAGTTTAGTGGAAACTACTCTGGAGACCAACAGTCACGCGAGACCACTTCGGAAAGCTATCTCTTGGTGACCTTTCACATAGCTCATATTCAGAAACTCCTTTTCATTTTCAAACCTATCTAGGAGGGTTGTTCCTAGTATATATATCCCCTGCAACTAAGCTATTAGAAATCTTTTGATAATTTGAGAACCTATATGGTAATGCAGCTGAGTTGTTGAGTGTCTTACTCAAACCTTTGTTCTTCCTTGTTCTTCTTGGACTTGTGAAGAGATTCCTCTGGGATCCCCTACTTCGTGCTCTATAGCTTTCGTTCGGCTACGCCGTATTGTGTGGATTAGTTCCAGATTGTGGTTCTGCGGTCGTTCGGAGATCGAGTCGAAGTCTTCGCGGTTTCGGTGCCTCTCTCCCCGTCGCTTGGTCGCATCCAACCTTGGACATGTATAAAACTAGTTATCCTCTACTGTTGGCAGCAAGTTATCTCTTGATTCGTGACCTACTGTCGTGAAGATCGGGTCAATCCCTTACCGATCCATATCGGTTCTTGTCACAATATCTACATTCAAACAACAGCGCTCACCACTCTACATCCAATATCTACATTCAAACACAGGATTGGGTACATTCCGGGTGGATTGTCGCGGCCCGTTTTCAATTCGGATGGAAATTAAAATGTGTGTTCGTTTTAGACCAGCCTAGAATGAAAACTGGCCCGGAACAAAAAAAAACTTGCTTCTCTTTCCCTTATCTACGTTGCCCAGAATAAAACCGGGCCTTCTACCCTATGAAATTAATTCTGGCCAAGAATGAGTTTCTCATTTCAGACCCGGACGCCCCGAACGAATTAGCTGCTGAATTGGATTCTCCGCAAACAAATAAGGCTTAAGCCATGTCAGTCAGCCGCACAAGTGCTGAAAATAACACATTGCTAACACCAGTAAAACTTACAATAATGTGGTTTCCAATGATGTCGCTGCAGAAGTGCTGAACAAGCAACAGTCCATCACGATGCCTCGGCGACCTTGCCCTTGGGGTCTTACCCGTCCGGCCGTCCCTACGTCTAATGCCGTCGAGATGGATCAGAGAGTGGACCTCGCGTTCGCCAAATGAGCCAAGATCACGAGACGAGCCGAGTCGAGCACAATAGAACGAGTTCCAGAATTCAGGAATTGTCCTTTCAGCTTCAGAGCTCACGAATGGGTGAAGTAGCTCTCCCATTGCTGATCCTGACTCCCGGGTTCATCATACCACCGCGATGAGTCTCCCCTCGGCAGTCGCCACGCCCAACGGCCCAACGGCCCAACTGAGTTCGCAGCAGCAGGGAAGAAGAAGCCAAGGCATATTCGCCAGCTGGCGACTGGGGGGAGGCGCCAGCTGGCCGCCTCGTTTCTGGGCCCAGCAGTGGGCCCACATGTCGGTGAAAGGAGCCACAATCGCTAGCGCAAGTGCGCAACCGACCTGCATGCGCTCGCGAGTCCCAGATTCCAGAAGCCCCCGGCTTGCCTTGAACTTGAATTACCCCCACCTCCGCCTTGGCGTGGCGCCCAAACCCAAATGTAACCGTCCCCGTCAACAAACACCTGCTGCTCTGCTCTCGCCTCTCACCTCTCGCCTCCCCGTCCCCGTCCCAATCCCCTCGGAAAATGCAGCCCGACGCCGGCGGTCACCAGCAGTTGCAGAACCCCCGCGCGTGGGCAGTCTCCGCGATGGACCTCTTCCCCGACGGGGCCTTCGTGCGGCTGCAGAACCGCGCGCAGCAGACGTACCTCGCCGCCGACGACGATGGGGAGGGGGTCTCCCTGCGCCCGCACGGCCCCGCCTTCTCCCTGAACGCGGTGTGGCGGGTGCACCGCGTCGTGATCCACGGGCCCACCTACGTCCTCCTCCAGGGCGCCGCCTACGGCTGCTACCTCGCGATCGCGCCAGGCAGGGCGCCGTCCAGCTATCTCGGCCAGCGAGCCGTCCAGAACGACTACGACGGGCCCAACGTGAACGACCTCATATGGACGCCCTTCAAGATGAGGGTGGTCGACGACGACGGATACATCCTCCTGCGCCACGCCACGGTTTTCGATCGACGGCAACCTCCGCGCCAACGGCAGGTACCGCTTCTGGCACACCGGCGTCACCGTCGGTAACCACGAAGAAGGCAGGTGGAGCACGATGATGCAGTGGACGGTCCGCAGATTCGAGCTGGCACCGGGGCTGCCACCCCTTCAACTTCCGACCGCGGTGAGTTCTATCCTTTCTCCTTGCAAGTTGGAACCCCTCGCCTCCTCGCCTTGATTCCGTGAACGGGTTTCTTCGTGGCGTCGATTTTCGTAACAACTTCAGTCTGATTGTTGTGTTCTGCTGGGCGAAATCCTTGCGTTTATTTTGACCGAAGTCAGCGCTTAATGGAACTGTCAAGTGTCAACTTCTTTCACAAGTAGACTGAACCTGTTAATCGATCACTATTTTTTTCCTGACGGGATCACGGTGATGGTTGCTGTCACTGGCAGTCGCCCGAAAGTTCGATCTGATTCTGTAGCCCACGCTCCTATGGAGCAATATTTGTATTCGCCTTAGGGAGCCTCTGCATTAATTTGGTTCGCTTTAGGGAGATGTTTTTTTTACAGTATCGTCTATTGTAGATTATATACTATTGTAGTTGCTTTACGATTTTCTCCATCCTTCGTCAATCCGGATTCGATCATGATATATGGAAAGTCTAATCAAGGTCACCATTGGAGTTCTTCGTCATGCCGTGTACTTGAATGATTTGAGCGCTTTGGTGGGAGGCCATTTCTTGCCAGATCACATGAACTGGCGTTATTTTGGTCTCTGAACATTTTGTTCCATTATTTGGTCTCTGAACATTTCGTTCTAATTGTGTGTTCACATTCAGTTACCAGCACCGCTGCTGTTTGATTTTTCCTAAACACAATGTGTTCCGTTTCTACAGAATCCAGTAGCCCGCAGAGGCCTGTTCCGGCGACGCAGGCCGGAGCCGGATAAACGGCGGACGATCCAGCACATGCGGGCGAACGATGAAGGGGCCTTCGATAATAACTGGCGCGAATTCCATTTCTACGGCCGCTCCGTGTTCAACCTGATGACCCAGGTGGGGCTACGTCAGCCCGACGGGG
>CM039126.1:34489089-34566751 GCA_022036555.1 Microstegium vimineum
TTAGATTGACCTGTGCGGTCTTCTATACGAAGCGTTAAATAAGTTTGGTTTTGAGATTTGGAGTTGTTCACAACCTGGATATAATTTAGATGAAAATCAGTTTCTGGATATATCTGGTATAATCCAGAGTGCTTGAACGTGTTAATGTACCCGACTATCATATAATATAATTCTTCTTTCGTCGAAAAAAAAGAACACATTAATGCATACATCCCCTGAAAAAAAGTCAATGCATAGATCAATCCTAGGTTTGAAATAATGGATTCAATCATACAAGACAGCAAGAGTTGCAGGCCTAGACCTTAGTTTCAAAAAATAAAGTCGTTACAAAAAGAGTTGCAGGTTCTTTTGTCCAAAGTTCAAGGGATATTTGTTCGGAAGAAATTTTTTTGTTTGGCATGTGCACTAAATATTGCACGTGACAACTAGTACGGAAATGAACTCGGTGTCGGTGAAACAGCCACGCACCACCACACACGTTGAACAGAAGTCACCAAGCCCGGCCGACGAGATTTCTCAAAAAGAAAAAAAAAGAAAAAAGGCCCACGAGCACCCTCCTATTTTTTCGGATAAATACAGGCATTTGCAACAACCTCAACAGTCGCCATCTATCCACGCGCCTTCGCCCAACTCATCTCATCATAAATCTCGGAGAATCCACATTCTTTCTGCCAGCCGAGCGAATCCCCGATGACTTATCGGGGGTTTAGTAGCTAACACGAAATCAATCTCTCTCCCCTCGTGCGTCCACACATCCGTATCCGTGATGACATCGGCGGCGGTGGGGGGCGAGCCGGCGGCGGGTCGCCGCCGGTACTGGCGGTGGAGCAAGGCCGACTTTTTCCCGGAGCCCTCGTTCCAGAGCTGGCGCGCGTACGGCGGCGCGCTCTTGTCCACTGGGCCGCGACTGCGGGACCGCGTCACCAGCCGCTCATCCGAGGCCGTCGAGGCGGGGACGCTGCTCGCCCAGAGCGAGAACCCACTCCGGCGGTGCCTGTCCTGGGTGGATCTTGCCTTCCTTGGATTCGGCTCCGTCGTCGGCTCGGGCGTCTTCGTGCTCACCGGCCAGGAGGCGCGCTTCGACGCCGGCCCGGCCATCCCGCTGGCCTACGCCGCTGCGGGCTTCTCGGCGCTGCTCTCGTCCTTCTGCTACGCGGAGTTCGCCACCGAGATCCCGTCGGCTGGCGGCTCGTTCTCGTACCTGCGCGTCGAGCTTGGGGACCTGGCCGCGTTCCTCGCCGCGGGGAACATCCTGCTCGAGGCCGTGGTGGGCGCCGCCGGCCTGGGCCGGTCCTGGACGTCGTACCTCGCGGCGCTCATCGGCCGCGACAGCGACGCGCTCCGCATCCACGTGCCCTCGCTCGCGGACGGCTTCAACCTGCTGGACCCGATCGCCGTCGTCGTCCTGTGCACCACCTCCGCGCTCGCCGTGTCCGGCGCGCGCCTCACCTCCACGATCAACTCGATCGCGTCCGTGGTCGGCATCGCCATCATCGCCTTCGTGCTGGGCGCGGGCTTCTCGCACTTCGAGCCCGCCAACCTCGCGCCGTCCTTGTTCCCTTCGGCTCCGCGGGCGTCTTCCGCGCCGCGGCCGTCGTGTACTGGTCCTACACGGGGTTCGACATGGTGGCCACCATGGCCGAGGAGACCAAGAACCCCGGCCGCGACGTGCCGCTTGGCCTCATCTCGTCCATGTCGGCCATCACACTCGTCTACTGCGCCATGTCCCTGGCGCTCGTGGGGATGCAGCGGTACAGCGACATTGACGCCAACGCGGCCTACTCGGTGGCGTTCGCCGCGGCCGGGATGAAGTGGGCGCGCTACGTCGTGGCGCTCGGCGCGCTCAAGGGCATGACGAGCGGCCTCCTCGTCGGCGCGCTCGGCCAGGCGCGCTACACCACGCAGATCGCGCGCACGCACATGATCCCGCCCTACTTCGCGCTCGTGCACCCCAAGACCGGCACACCCATCTACGCCACCATCGCCGTCACGCTCGGCGCCGCCTGCGTCGCGCTCTTCTCCAGCCTCGACGTGCTCGCGTCCGTCTCCTCCATAAGCACGCTCTTCATCTTCGCGCTCGTCGCCGTCGCGCTCCTCGTCCGACGCTACTACGTCGCGGGCGCCACGTCACCCTCGCAGGCCCGCACATTCCTCGCCTTCCTGGCGCTCATCCTGCTGTCGTCCATCGGCATGTCCGTGTACTACAACTCGGGCTACGCTGCTCGGTGGCCCGGGTACGTGGTGTTCGGCGCCCTGTGGGCGGCAGGCACGGCGGGGCTGGCGCTGTTCGCGAAGCAGCAGCGCGCGCCCAAGGTGTACGGCGCGCCGCTCATGCCGTGGCTGCCGGCCATGTCCGTCGCCACAAACCTCTTCCTGATGGGTTCTCTCGGCTCCCTGGCCTACATGCGCTTCGGCATCTGCACCGCGGCGATGCTTGTTTACTACGTGTTCTTCGGCGTGCACGCCACCTATGACATGGTGCACTCTGAAGGTCAGACGACATCGGCGGCGGACGCTTCCACCGACGGCGTGGAGCAGAGGAAGATAATGCCGGTGTGAGACAGAGGATGTTTTAGTATCGTGGTTAATTGAACAAAAGGTTTCATTTTTATTCTATGCCATGACAATGTGAATTTGTAGGATACTAGTTTTGAGTCTGGTTTGTTCAATTTCAATCGCTCTAGTTAAATGGATCCCGCGTTCGGATCAGCGCATCTGTTTGCTGATTGCTGAAGCAGCTCAAACAAAAAAATTGGTTTGTGCAAAAGATGTCGTTTTCTTTTGTTCACTTCGTTCTTTGGGCTGAAACCTCGTGATCCATGAACGCTTTTGTTGTCATCAATAATTTAATGCACTGCTATGGTTCAGTGCAGTTTGTTGAAAAAGCACATAGCTGATGGAGACAAGCATAAAGGAGAATCGTAACCAATCATACCAACTGTTCTTATGGAAGGTCCTCTCAGTCATTGCGTGGAAAGTTTACCAAAAAGTATGTCAATTTTGCTAGAAAACAAAACAAAATGTTAAGGTCCTGTTTGTTAGTCACCTTAATTTAGTCTTATTAGTGATCAAAATAATCAAATATGGTGATTAGAAAAGGACTAAATAGGGTTTAGTTACTAGTCCGTAGATGATTGCTAGAAGGGTTTAAAAATCTATTTTGACTGGTGCTGGCCCCTCATTTTGTCCTCTTCTCAGTGGTCTACATGCGGCCAGCAGGCCGTGACGGCCACGCCTGTGATACAGAGGAAGAAAAGGGGAGCTTGCGCCGGCCATGGAGGAGCGTAGGTCGTGCTCAACGGAGGAGCGGAGGTCGTGCTCGCCAACGGAGGGAGGATAAGGGTGGTGTTGACGCAAAAATCGTCAGGGATCTGCGAACACCTCGGGTTTATGCCCGAATTCGATTTCCGAGGGTGTGCCAGTCGATTTGACCAGTTAATCGACAAGGACGATAACTAGAACAAAATCTGAACGAAACAACGGCGATGCGCACAGATGTCAAGGCTCAAACCTGATCAGGATAACTAGAGTAGAACTGAACGAGACGACAGTGATGCGCCCGGACGTCAAGGCTCAGATTGCTCAAAACGCGGAACTTGCAAGGGTTGACGGAGGTCGAAAAGATGCAGCCCGTCGAAACTTGAAAGAACTCGTAGATAGTCTAATACTAATACGATAAAGGGTAAATTGCTCGAAAGGTAAATAAGATAAAAAAGTAATTGATATGTTTGATATGCTTGGATATGATCTTTTACAGCACCCCTGGGTACCTATTTATACTCCGACAGAGGGAGTTGTAGATAGATACGACTCGTACCTTTCCTAAATAAAACAAACTCCTATTTTAAAGGAAATAACTGACTCGCGCAGGAGCCGGACTCAAACAATAATATTTTCCTAAACAAACTCTTCTATTTTAAAGGAAATAAATGACTCGTGCAAGAGTCGGACTTAAACTTCTATAACAATACTGGTATAAGATCACCAGTTTCCTTATGTCTTCTCCCGATGAAACTTTCCATCGACACATCCTTTCGATCCGCAATTTCCTTTTAGCACCATCGGCAACTGTATGCTCACGTTAGCCATGTCATCCTTCATCGGCAACATCCGATAACACCTTCCATCGGCAGACTTCTTCTAATCTGCAACCTTCTATCGCCATCGGCAGCTCTCTGCTGACACCAGCCACTTCATCCTGCTTCTATCGGCATCATCATTCATCGGCAGCTTTCCGTCCTCATCGGCAATAGGCTTTGGCTCTCATCGGCAACGCTTTCTCCTCCAGCAACATTATTGCCTTCATCACATCGATAATGAGCCTCAATTCTCATCGGCAATGTTCTTCCTGTCGGCAACATCTTCTTGCCTTCATCAACAGTGTCTTCCTGCCTCAATCGGCAACAAGTCTCTGTCTGCATCAGCAACACTCTTGCCTTTATCGGCAATCTGACTGGTAATATCCCAATGCCGATAAGGAACGACAACTAGCTTTTTGCCGATCGGCACAATCCTTATATCATATTGACACGTGCCAAAAAACGGTTTCAACAGGTGGGGCAGGCGCTCAGATCCGCCGTGCTCACCAGATGTTGTCTGGAGGAGCCCGTGCTCGCTAGATCTCGCACGTGCGCCGCTATCCTCACCTTCGGGCAGAGCCCACGCTGCTGGGGCAGGGCCTATGCCGCTGTTTGAGCTAGTGCCCACGTCACCGCCGGCCATGGAGGGCTCTAGCTACGGAGAAGTAGGCATCGCTTGTGGTGAATGGACCTGTGGGATAGAGAATTGAGCAGCCACCATCACCTAACCCCTCACAGAGGCGTCGTTTGCTGCATGGAGAGAGGCGAGGGACGAAGGAGAGAGGGAGAGAAAGAGAGAAGAGAAGAGTAACATTTTGATCTTTTATCAACAACATTAATGGTCTTTAGTCCCGGTAACCAAACAATCTAGGACTAAACTTAGTCCATGCATTAAATGGTACCAAACAGGGCCTAAGTCACCTATAATATTTGATTTTATCCTTCAACATAATAACACCCCAACTTTGCAAAAGGAAATAGAAGATGGGCTATAATCCGTAACTTTTCATAGTTTCATCTGACTATTAACTTAAACTCATCAAACATAGTGAAATATTTTATGGTTACACCTACCTTTCTTTTTAATAAACAAGTTACACATGCCTTTGGTGAGTCAAATATCACATGCTTACATTGAAATAAAACATGGGCTACAATCTGTCAGAACTTTTCATACTTCTCTGCTTTGTTTTTCAGCTGACTATTAACTTATTAATAAACTTTTAAAATATAGTGAAATATTTTATGGTTACACCTTGCCTTTGGTTAGTCAAAGATCACATGGTTACATAGATTTTGGGTTTCAGGCGTGTCCTTTTTATTAGTTTAGCGGCTCCCCTTGAGAATAAAGTATTGAGGCATCAGTTTTTTGAATAACATGTTTTCTTTTTATTAAACAGAATGAGCTGTATTTTCTTGAGTAATCCAGAGGGGCAGTAGCCCTACTGCTTAGCTTTATTGGAAATGTTAAGAAAAATAAGTAACAGTTACAAATAAATTAAGGAAACGAAAAAAAATAAAGCATACAAATAAGCCACGGAAGTAAAAGAGACAAATCTATATTTATATATCTATACCTCTTCTCACGCTAATCTCCGCTGCAAGTTATATCTCAACATGCAAGTCATCTACATCATCTTTCACTAACTATCCACATCATCTACCACCAAAAATTATGTCATCTCATTAACTTCCAACCACTTAGTGCAAGCTATTCATGTCATCTCCAGTAATCACAAATACTACTTTTAGTATATATAAAATGGAGAATATCTTTTATAAATCTAATCCCTAATGCAAGTTATATCTCAACATGCAAGTCATCCACATCAACTTTCACTATCCACGTCATCTACCACTAATAGTTGTGTCATCCCACCAACTTCCAACCTCTTAATGTATGTTATCCACGTCATCTTCGGTCATTGAATGCCCATTTAGATAAAAGCATAAAAGTCATATCTTCTTTTGATGAATTTTCTATACATAATATTACTAGGCATTAAAATGTCAGAACCATGGGCAATTTGCAGTTGTTGAACAACCTATGGTTGAAAGTGTTCATGTATCTCTCGACAAATTAGATAGTCCAGTTTCAATAGGGTAGCCCTATTGCTAACTTACTGTCCACACCGAACAGTCCAATCAATGATACCGGATGGTCCAATTTTAACAAAAGAAATGGTTTTTGAGCCAGGAGTTCTAAATTTGTTAGTGGGGTCAATATTGATGATGGGAGGGAAC
Organism: Microstegium vimineum; assembly: GCA_022036555.1. Lineage (NCBI taxonomy): Eukaryota > Viridiplantae > Streptophyta > Magnoliopsida > Poales > Poaceae > Microstegium > Microstegium vimineum. The sequence continues at coordinate 34,495,413 of CM039126.1, forward strand.
CTGTTGCTAATTACAGAGCATCTCTAACGGTATTACAAATAGATTTGACATTCTTGTTTTTTTTTAAAAAAAAAGTTTAAAAATCTCCTATTCAACAATTTGTCAAAGGGTTTGACATTTTTTGTTAACTTGACAAATGTCGGGTGATATTTGACATATATGTCAAACTCTGATTCGCTTGGCAATCGCCTCGCATACTACTTCCGTGGGATATTTTCCTCTTACACGTATAATTTTTAGTTTTGCCAAGTGAATAATGAGAAACCGTTAAAGATTTACTTTTTTTACCTTTGCCATATTAATTTAATACTTGACAAATTCCTAATTTTATCAAACAAAAAATACAAAATCGTTGGAGTTGCTCTTACAAAATCCTAGTTACAGGGTTGAACGGAAGATTGGGCGTGCAACTTTCAAATTTGCTATGATTAACGATACTTTATATCGACATACTAATTAATGAAGGTGTATTGCTCAAATATTTGGATAAATATTAGACTTTCCTTTGTCCCTTAATAACTTAGAAGCGGGCTTGTTAATTTTTTTAAAGTTTGACTAACTTTATAGAAAAAATTAATAATATTTATATGTGTAAAAAAATTTATTATAAAAATAGATTTAATGATCTACTAATACTTATTATGTATTATAAATATTTATTATATATATATATATTTAATAAAAATGAGTATGTTTGACTTGTCGGAAAATAAGAACGGATAGTTAAAAAAGGAGAGAGAGAGAGAGTGACAAGAAGGTCAAATTTAATTAAGTCTTTCAAGAAAGGCTAAATTTAAGTCTTACTAATTCAAAAACTACTATCTTACTAAGGGCAGTTTCAATGGACATTGATGGTAGTTACTATCTCTATTTAATGATACGACGTCTAGGCAAAAATGCTGATATGGCAGGTCAATTCATGAGAGAAAACCAAAACTCAAGAAATCGTTTCTTGGTTGAAAAAGATGTCGTCCCTAGACTCGAGGTAGGAAGAAACGACCAAACTGGCGTTGGCATAGAAACTGCCAGTTTCTACGTCCGCACCGGTCTCGTCCGCACGGCCGCCTCGCTCGTCTGCGCCGGCAGCGAAGCCCGCGCCGGCCGCGCTCGCCTCGTCCGCCCTCGCTGGCGGCGTCCGCCCGCGCTGGCCGCGCTCGCCCGCGCCGGCCACATCTGCCCACGTCGGCCACGAAGCCCACAACGCCCGCACAGGCCGCGCTCGCCGCGTCAGCCCACGCCGGCCCCGCCCGTCGGCCGCGTCCGCCCGCACTGGCGGCGTTCGCCCGCGCCGTCCGCATCTGCCCACGCCGGCCGCGAAACCCATGCCGTCCGCGCTCGCCGCGTCCGCCCGCGCCGGCCGTGCTCATCCGCGCTGGCTACGCTTGCGTGTTGGAACCGCTCGCTTGCGGCTGGCCGCAATCGTCTGCACAGCAGTGCTTCCGCCGCCGGACTCGCGTGCATGTGCTTGCGTGCCTCCCCTGCTCTAATGGGTAGTTGGTAGCTTGCGTGCCTGCCTTGGTTGCTAGCCGGTAGAGAGAACGACAGAGTATGCGAGAAAGGGACAAGGAGAGAGAAACGGAGACCAATATTTATTATACCAAAACATCACCACTGTGTGAGATAGTTTCTAGACATAATTTTTTACTGATGTGGTTGGTCACTATGAAAATCGCGCGAAGTTTGTATCAGTGGGACTGCCCTAATTGAGTCAAAACAGAATAAGTTTGCATTGGTAAGTGGTCTCCAAGCTAGCAGGATACTCCAATCTGCACGAGCGTGCCGAAGCTTTATCGATCTGCTATCTGCATGTTGTAATGTTCTAGTGTGTGGCCATGTTTTACGTCAACAACACAACTAAATTGATTCTTTTGTTAAGACGGCTAGAGAAGTACTATAAACGGCTGTTATGTCCAGTGCCGCTGCTTCAACTATGTTATATATGGCCACAGGCCCACGGTACGCTTACTTACCTGAATGCTATTGTTGTACTTAAAAGTGAATTAATAAGAAGCTAAAAGTGTGAATCGCGCGACTAGGATCGTTGTTCAGTGAGAAGGGGCAACCACAATACAATAAGCGTGAATACAGGCGACATTGAGTTGATAATATAAATGGAGTTAAATGCATCAGGGCCCTCGAACCTGTAAGCATGTGTCACATAGGTCCCTGTACTTTGAAAATGCATTTCTGACCACTTAAACTTGTCAAGTGGTACACATAGACCTTTGAACTTTAAAAATGCATTTCAGATCCCTAAACTTGTTAACTTGTACACCACATGCCCATACTTGCCATGCGGGTATTTTTTTTACCAATGTGTTGTTACTAGGTGGCAAAAAAAAGATACACCAAACCCTTTGAAACTCAATCCGTGTCACTGTCATCATCGCAGGAGCCACCTCCGCACAAGAAGGACAACAAGGAGAGGATCAACAGCTGGAGGGTGAGGCGGCGCATCAAAGAAAGCACGAGCCTGGCCGTCAGCGATGCTTCTCCTAATTGCATGCCAAACCGCAGACACGTGGCGATGCTTTCACGCGTGACTGACCATGGTATGACCGAAGCAACGCACAGAAGCATGGCCAACGGGGCCACAAGCACACGGTTTGGCCTACAAGTAGGAGAAGTATCATTGGCGGCTAGGGTTGTACTTTTTGCGACGCGCCATGGTGCCACACCATCCTCCAGTCGTTGATCCTCTCCTCGCGAGCACATCTATGCAGAGGTAGCTCCTACACCGATGACAGCAACACGAATTGAGTTTTAAGGGGTTTGATGCTTAACTTTTTGCCTCGTAGCAACGCCATATTGGCAAAAATACCCGCATGATAAGTATGGACCTGTGGTGTACCACTTAACAAGTTTAGTGGGCCAGAAATGCATTTTCAAAGTTCAGGGACCTATGTGTACCAGTTAATAAGTTTAAGGGGTCAGAAATATATTTTCAAAGTTTAGGGACCTATATGATACAAGCTTACAAGTTCGAGGGCCCATGGTGCATTTAACTCATACAAATGGATCACAACAGTATGTATATATAGTTGATTATTAGTTGCAAACACGAGTACAGGCGAGATCAACACAGATAGAACAATCCGACGACGGCATCACACGATTACAGGCGAACAGTACTAAACAGCACAACATCACCAAATCCTTTTTTTTTTATTCTAGTACTCAGTGCTAGTGCAGTAGTATACTTGTAGGGCACTGATCATCACCATCCGTCGTATGGATTCTGATAAGGTAACAGTATCCCTTCATTCAATCCTGCCAATACAAACGGGGCAAATAATGTTAGTTAGTTTCGCGTGTAATGTTTGATTTGACTGTGCCACAAACGCGTAAAAGGGAGATATTATATTTATAGGTGACGGTCAAGTTTGCAAATTACTCCAAAAGGCTACTGTATTGATGAACTATTAGGATTCAAATTCTATCAAAACATTCAGAAAAAACCTGATGCGTTTTAGCCTGTGAAACTAGGATGGATCGATGCATAGCACCTGAAGATTGTGTTTTACATGTCTTTATAAATTACTTTTATTTAACAGCTTAATTAAAAATGGATCGTCTTCAATAAATAGGAGTGCATGGATAATTTCAGCCGAGCACTACTAACCTGTCTTAAATAAAAATCTGAAACATCAAGTTTTTAGATGGAGAGGGCCTGTATGGATTTCTCTCTCTTTTTTTAATTTCTTTATTACTGCAAATGAATAACTCCAGCTTTGAGAAAACTAGGCAAAAGCTTGTACTTTAATTTGTTTTATTTAGGTGGTTAAAGTTGGTGTTGTAATTTTCTAGTCTTATCGACCGTTGGCTGACACTATTTTTAGTGTGTAGTAGTATAGCGTTACATGGATGTCAATATACGTGCTCACTGGTACTGATTAATTATTAGCTATTCATCCCTCTCTGAAAAAGTTAAAACGAATGAGTTGTTTCAGGCCCTCAAAACATGTACCCCGGCCGGCCCGTGCCCGGGTGCACGCAACGCAAGGTGTACGAGCACTCACTGGTCGCAGTCGATGTCGGGGGTGATCTTGTAGGAGATCGGGACGCCGCAGTCGCCGGGCAGCTCCTGCGCCGCGGGCAGTTGGGCGTGGACCTGAAGGTAGGCCGCCTTGAGGCACCGGCACGTGGACTGCCTCAAGGGCCTGGTGTACGCGGCCGCGTAGAGGGCCCTCACGCCGTCGCAACACTGGTTGCTGGGTTGGGGTGCGTTGCCCTGCAGGAAGGGCAGGCACGGCGACAGGTCGTCGAGCACGTCGGGGCACGAGATGTCGCCCCGCACCTGCACCGCGGCCTCCACCGCCACCAGCACCAGGAGGACCGCAATGCACGAGCTAGTAGTCTTCATGGCTAGCTGCTTCGTTCCTCCTCCGGTGAGATGGCTGGGTGACCGTGGTCAGAGGAGCTAGCTAGTGTTAGAAGAATTGGGTCTAGCTCAATTGATAATTTCTATAAATTTCAAAGGTCCACTTACACATGCATGGTATGGTGGGAGACTATAGTCCCACCTTGCTACTCTAGAGGGAGTGAGCCTCACTTAAAAGGGTGAGCTATCCCCATATAGTTGAAGCTATGGGAGTGAGAGGGAAAAGTGAGAAACCCAAACATGCTTGCTTGCCTCGCCGGGCCGGGCCGGGGCGAAGGGCGCGGGCGCACGGCATGCGCGTGAATGGTCCGGCGATTTCCCGGCCTCGTGCTTGCGGGTCCGCGGCTACCTTTTGCCACTCGTTATTTTTGCATGCATGGAGAAAATTGCGCCGACTGTTTTGGTAAGCAATTATTCTCGTATTAATGGTCATTGATTGAGTGATTGACACTTACCTTAATACGGTGATTGGCGCGGCTGATTACTTACCATCTGCCGCGGCGCGTCCTGCCTATATAAGGGAGAGACGTCTCCCTCATTGGCAACCGGTGCTACATCTCCTCCTCGTACCTCTGTGCTGAGCCGCCGTCCTCGCCTTCTCCATCCCGCCACCGCCGTGTCATCGGCGCCGGGAGAGCAGGTCTCCGAAGCCCACGTCCTCTCGTGTCCCTGCACGGGGTAGGGGGCGTATAAGGTTTTTGGGAAGCGCCGTCGCGACTGCTCGCTGTCCGTCTGCTTCCCTCTATGCCGGCGTCCACTGGTCTTCACCGCTGGCCTGCTTCGACTACTATTGCGCTAGCTCCTCTAGTGCCGACAACCCCACTGTAAGAATGCCTCTCTCTTTGTTCGTTCTTATGTTTATCATGTTGCTAGCACTGACTAGATCGAGATTGCCTCTGATCGTAGTGTTAGCATGTTCGATTCATGTTTTAGTAGACCGTGTATCTGTGATAGGTTTGCTTATGATACACGTTGTTATAATTGTTGTCCTCATTACTGGAATTAGATTCATTGCTAATTCGCCTCTATTTCCAACAATCCAAAAACCTTATAGGCGTTTAGCGATGGCTAGATCATTTGATGCGATGAAACCTGAGAAGTTCACTGGTGAGAACTTCAAGAGGTGGCAGACGAGAGCGCAGTTGTGGCTCTCTGCTATGGGAGTGTTTTGGGTCGTCAGTAACCCTCCTGCACTACCTCTCCCCACGGAGAAAGAGGTGCAGGAGTTTACTGCGGCTATGACAATATTCGTCGGATGCGTCCTTAGCATTCTCTCTGACCAGCTGTGTGATGTTTATATGAACATCAAGAATGCTGCTGAACTGTGGGAGGCGCTTGAACATAAGTTCTTGGCCTCGGACGCTGGGCGCGAGCTGTATGTGATGGAGCAGTACCATGACTTCAAGATGGTTGAAAACCGTCCGGTCGTGGAACAGGCTCATGAGTTCCAACTCATTGTGAGAGAACTCGAACAGCTTGGACACGTCTTGCCTGACAAGTTTGTGGCTGGTGGCATGATTGCCAAGTTACCTTCATCATGGAGGGACTTTGCCACTACTCTGAAACATAAGAGACAACAGATTTCCGTTGAAGATCTATTGGCTAGTCTCAATGTTGAAGAGAAGGCTCGGGCAAAGGATGGTCCCAAAAGGACATCCGAAGGCCAGTCCAGCGCCAATGTGATGCAGCATGCTGGAAAGAAAAACCAGAACCAGAAAGGGAAAGGGAAGGCTGTGCAAACTACACAGTTTAAGAAGAAGGAGATGAACATGGACAAGGTCGTGTGCTTCGTTTGCGGCGAGAATGAGCATTTTGCCAAGAAGTGCCGCAACCGCAAGGGCAAGAAGAATCAGCAGGGGCAGAAATCTGCCAACGTGACTATTGGTGACACCAGTGGAGGCTCTGGGTATGGTAATTTACCTAGTGTATTTTCTGTATGTCAATCTAATGATCGGTGGATAGATACAGGTGCCAATATTCATGTTTGTACTGATATCTCTATGTTTTCATCTTACTAGGTCGCACGAGGCTCAACCGTCATGATGGGAAATGGCTCGTATGATACTGTTCTTGGTGTTGGTTCGGTCGATCTGAAGTTTACTTCGGGGAAGATCGTGCGTCTCAAGAACGTTCAGCATGCGCCCTCAATAAAGAAGAACCTCGTTAGTGGATCCCTCCTATGTCGAGATGGGTTCAAGCTGGTGTTTGAGTCGAATAAAGTAGTCATTTCGAGATATGGCCAATTTATTGGCAAAGGTTATGACAGCGGAGGCTTGTTCCGCTTTTCCCTTTCAGATTTCTGTAATAAAGTAGTGAACCATGTGTGTGACTCAAACAATTCGGTGGCTGATATATGGCATTCACATTTGTGTCACATTAATTTTGGTTGCATGTCGCGATTATCTAGCATGAGTTTAATTCCTAGTTTTACTGTTGTCAAAGGTTCTAAGTGTCAAGCGTGTGTGCAAGCAAAGCAACCTCGTAAGCCACACAAGACTGTAGATGAGAGGCATTCGACATTATTAGAACTCATACATTCTGATATTTGTGAGATGAATGGTGTTTTGACAAAAGGAGGAAAAAGATACTTTATGACTTTGATAGATGATGCTACTAGGTATTGTTATGTGTTTTTGCTAAAAACTAAAGATGAGGCGTTAGAATGTTTTAAGACTTACAAAGCTGAAGTAGAGAATCAACTTGAAAAGAAAATCAAACGAGTTAGGTCTGATCGCGGTGGAGAGTATTTCTCTAGTGAGTTTGATCTGTTCTGTTCGGAGAATGGAATAATTCATGAACGAACACCTCCTTATTCGCCTCAATCTAATGGGGTTGTCGAACGCAAGAACTGAACGCTAATGGACTTGGTAAATGCCATGTTAGGAACATCCGGTATGGCTAAGGCATGGTGGGGGGAGGCTGTCTTGACAGCGTGTCACGTTCTGAATAGAGTTCCCACTAAAAATAGTGAAATAACTCCGTATGAAGGATGGAAAGGAAGGAAACCTTCACTCCATTATTTGCGTACGTGGGGCTGTTTGGCAATGGTTAGCGTACCAATTAATAAGAAGCGTAAACTTGGACCTAAAACAGTTGATTGTATCCTTTTGGGGTATGCTCATCATAGCACAGCTTATAAGTTCTTAGTAGTAAGATCGGATGCGCCTGATATTTTAGTAGATTCGCTTATTGAGTCACGGGATGTTACATTCTTTGAAAATATATTCCCGATGAAAGGAGCTTATGCTCTGCCTAGTTCATCTAACGAATTTACCCCTGAACCCGCACCTGCAATAGAGCCAATAATTAACCCACCTGAAAATGTGGAGGATGACAGTGTCGTAGCTCCGAGAAGGAGTAAGAGACAAAGGATTGAAAAATCCTTTGGTGATGACTTCACTGTGTACCTCGTGGATGATACTCCCACGACCATAGTAGAAGCGTTTGCATCACCCGATGCTGACTATTGGAAGGATGCAGTCCGTAGCGAGATGGACTCCATCACTGCAAATGGTAGGTGGGAAGTAACTGATCGGCCTAAAGGCTGCAAGCCCGTTGGCTGTAAGTGGGTATTTAAGAAGAAGCTTAGGCCTGACGGTACTATTGAAAAGTACAAGGCTAGGCTTGTGGCTAAAGGTTATACACAGAAAGAAGGCGAGGATTTCTTTGACACCTACTCACCTATTGCCAGATTAACTACTATCCGTGTGCTATTGTCCTTAGCTGCTTCCCACGGTCTTCTAGTCCATCAAATGGATGTGAAGACGGCTTTCCTCAATGGAGAGTTGGAGGAAGAAATATATATGGATCAACCGGACGGGTTTATAGCACCGGGTCAAGAGGGCAAGGTGTGCAAGTTAATTAAATCCTTGTACGGCCTAAAGCAAGCGCCCAAGCAGTGGCATGAGAAGTTTGACAAAACTTTGACATCTGCTGGGTTCGCAGTAAATGAAGCCGATACATGTGTGTACTATCGCTATGGTGGGGGCAAAGGAGTAATCCTATGTCTGTATGTTGATGACATACTAATTTTTGGGACTAGTATCGATGAGATAAATGACGTAAAGTCATTCTTATCCCAAAATTTTGATATGAAAGATTTGGGGGAAGCGGATGTGATCCTTAACATCAAACTTATTAAGGGTGAGAATGGGATTACTCTTTTGCAATCTCATTATGTGGAGAAGGTATTGAGCCGTTTTGGCTATATGGACTGCAAGTCCTCTCCAACACCTTATGATGCTAGCCTAATACTTCGAAAGAATAAAAGGCTAGAAAGGGATCATCTGAGATACTCCCAAATAATTGGCTCTCTAATGTATCTAGCTAGCGCAACCCGCCCTGACATCTCATATGCTGTAAGCAAATTGAGTAGGTTTTCCTCTAATCATGGAGATGATCACTAGCGTGGTATTGATTGAGTATTGCGCTATCTGAAGGGTACAATGAGCTATGGCATTCACTATTCAGGGTACCCTGCTGTACTTGAAGGATATAGTGATGCAAACTGGATAACCGAAGCCGATGAGCTAAAGGCCACTAGTGGACATGCTTTCACACTAGGAGGCAGTGCTGTCTCATGGAGGTCTCGTAAGCAGACAATACTTACAAAGTCTACCATGGAGGCAGAGCTCACTGCTCTGGATACAGCCGCCAGCGAAGCTGAGTGGTTGAGAGAACTGTTGATGGACTTGCCTGTGATTGAAAAACCAATTCCTGCTATTCTCATAAACTGTGACAATCAGACAGTTATTACAAAGGTGAAGAATAGCTAGGATAGTTCAATGAAGTCCACCAAACATGTGAAACGCAGATTGAAGTCTGTCAGGAAGTTGAAAAGCTCTGGAGTGATAGCTGTGGAGTACATCTATACAGTTAAAAACCTGGCAGATCCCTTTACTAAGGGACTATCACGTGTCGTGATTGATAATGCATCGAAGGAGATGGGACTGAGACCCATGTGAGTTAACCTCAGTGGTAACCCAGCCTATGTGATCGGAGATCCCGTGAAGTAGGACTTGGGAAGAACAAGCTGTTGGTTGACTGGAGAGTACAATTTACTTTTAACCCACTCCGTTGGAGATGCAGTACTCTCATTACTGTAAGGCAGGCTGACTTCGGTCTTAATGTGTCCTGAGACTCTTAGAGTGAGATACCGTCCTACAGGGTATTCTTTCAAGAACACACCTATGTGAGCCTAACTGTTGGTCGCAGTTTGTAAGAGTTGGGAACTCTTTAAAAGCTCATGAAGTGAGATAGGAGTATGACTTATAAGCTCCACTCGCGGGGAAAGGCACTTGGTGGCCTAGTATCAGTCAAGACGTCAAGTGAAACTTGTTCACACCAAACTGTCAATTCAAGGCATAGTCCATTGTGCAGTTGTGGATGAGTCGAGCTTGCCGCTCTAGGTGGAAGTTCAACCTTAACCGGTCTCCACTGAAAAGCTGGTATATTAACAGTACTTTGGTACTTGGAGAATGTAGCGTGCCTCTGGGATCTGGTGGGGGATTATTAGAAGAATTGGACCTAGCCCAATTGATAATTCCTATAAATCCCAAAGGCCCACTCACACATGCATGGTATGGTGGGGGACTATAGTCCCACCTTGCTACTCTAGAGGGAGTGAGCCTCACTTAAAAGGGTGAGCTATCCCCATCTAGTTGAAGCTATGGGAGTGAGAGGGAAAAGTGAGAAACCCACGCGCGCGCTCGCTCGCCTCGCCGGGCCGGGCGGGGCGGGGCGAAGGGCGCGGGCGCACGGCATGCGCGTGAATGGTCCGGCGATTTCCCGGCCTCGTGCTTGCGGGTCCGCGGCTACCTTTTGCCACTCGTTATTTTTGCATGCATGGAGAAAATTGCGCTGACTGTTTTGGTAAGCAATTATTCTCGTATTAATGGTGATTGATTGAGTGATTGACACTTACCTTAATACGGTGATTGGCGCGGCTGATTACTTACCATCTGCCGCGGCGCGTCCTGCCTATATAAGGGAGAGACGTCTCCCTCATTGGCAGCCGATGCTACATCTCCTCCTCGTACCTCTGTGCTGAGCCGCCGTCCTCGCCTTCTCCATCCCGCCGCCGCCGTGTCATCGGCGCCGGGAGAGCAGGTCTCCGAAGCCCACGTCCTCTCGTGTCCCTGCACGGGGTAGGGGGCGTATAAGGTTTTTGGGAAGCGCCCTCGCGACTGCTCGCTGTCCGTCTGCTTCCCTCTACGCCGGCGTCCACTGGTCTTCACCGCCGGCCTGCTTCGACTACTATTGCGCTAGCTCCTCTAGTGCCGACAAGCCCACTGTAAGAATGCCTCTCTCTTTGTTCGTTCTTATGTTTATCATGTTGCTAGCACTGAGTAGATCGAGATTGCCTCTGATCGTAGTGTTAGCATGTTCGATTCATGTTTTAGTAGACCGTGTATCTGTGATAGGTTTGCCTATGATACACGTTGTTATAATTGTTGTCCTCATTACTGGAATTAGATTCATTGCTAATTCGCCTCTATTTCCAACAGCTAGCTGATCCTGCCTGTTGGTTAGTGTGTGATAGATGCTGGTCTTATTGGCTCTCATCGATCAGCTTGGTATTTATAGGGCGCGAGATCATCAGGAGGTTTGCAACGGTAGCCGTTCAAGTTTCAAAGCGTGAGAAGCGTTGAATTTGAGAAAATTGCTATTATGAGACTCTTAATCGTTGTGCTTCGCTATAATAGGACTTCTAACGTTGATTTTGCTAAAACGACACCTGAAACGTTGTCACTTTGTTTTATATGACATTCGATCATTTTAATCAATTTTCTAATCCCAAATACATGTATTAGCACCTAATGTGACTATTTTGCCGTGACCATTTAAAAGAGATGTGTGGCCTGAAACTGCCGCTGCTATCTGCAGGAGGCCGATGCAGGCTTACCAGCCGTGCAGCTGGCTGCAACTAGCTGGGCGCTGCTTGCTGCCTGGCCGGTGCTAGCCGCAGCTGGGCTGCCCGCTGGTGGCTGCCATACAATCCGCTAGGGCCAGACTATCGATTGTTGCTGCCAGGCCATGGCCGCCAGCAGTTTGCGCGGGCAGGCCAGCACCATCCTCAGTAGCTGCCAGGCCATGGCCGCCAGCAGTCGGCACAGGCAGGCCAGCAGCGTCCGCTGGCAGGACCTAGCCATGGCCGCCAGCCGCCGGCGCGGGCAGGCCAGCAGCGTCCGCTAGCAATACCAGGCCATGGCTGCCAGCAGCATGCGGGTAGGCTAGCAGCGTTTGGCACGACAGCAACGTCCGGCCATGCAGGGACCATGGCTGGGGCACCGTTCGACGTTGAAGCTTCGGGCAGAGGCTCTACATCCATGGAGAAGTTGCAAGACGACGTGGGAAGAAGGAGCAGGACGGCGTGGGAAGAAGGAGATGGACGACGCTCGAGGGAAGATGGGGCGGCGCTTCCTCTGCCCTAGCCGCCAAGGTCTCGTTTAGGGCGGCGGGAGTCTCGAGCGGCGGTCTTCTGCCTCGACCCGTCGCAATGAAGAAGAACGGAGAGGAAAGTATCGGACAATCAAAATATCACGATTCATTAAATAGGGGCAATATGGACAATACGGGAAAATACATATATTTAAGATTAGGAAATTGATTAAAATAAACAAAATGTCATGTAAAATAATGTGACAATGTTTGAGGGGTTATTTTAGCGAAAACAATGTTAGAAGTCCTATTATAACGAAGCACAATAATTAGAGTCCCATAATAATAAATTTCTCGTTGAATTTTGGTGGCCGGTGCAGAGTCCTTGCTCATTACTAGTTCAGTTTTTGTTTTCCAGTAAATCTTCAGTCTTTTAGACCTTCAAGGTGTAATGCAGATGCGTAGGTTTCAGTAGGTTTAGCTCTTTTGAGGTAGGTATTCCGTTTGGAGGACGACGTCGAGGCTCTTGGCGAGATACTCATCAGCTTGGTTAGCAACAAACATTTGCTGGCCCCTGTATCTGTATTCCAGGCTCATGCAGCGCACCCGCGTCTCCCACAGATGACAGACCCACACTGATGGCGTGTCCCGGATTACTGTGTTCATGCCATTTGTGACAAGCTCCAGCCTCCAGACCCAGAGGAATATCGCAGAAACCGCACAAACCAGCAGCAGCTGTTCAAGATCATGCATATCTAGTGAACTATTCTTCAGCTCATTTTTCTATATAAAAAATAAAAAGGATTTTTTATTCCTGTTTCTATAAGAATCTTGCAGTGAACCAAGTATTTATTATTATTATTATTATTATTATTATTATTATTATTATTATTATTATTATTATTATTATTATTATTATTATTATTATTATTATTATTATTATTATTATTATTATTATTATTATTATTATTATTATTATATAGTTCCCGTATCCGGCTGATAAAAGAGAAGTTCTTTAAAAGCAACAAAAGTGTGGCAAACTAAACTCTAAGGGGCAGTTTGGATCCCTTTATTTAGAGGAATTAAAATCTACTTTAATAAATTAAGTTATTTGGCTTGAAATTTGATATTCCACCACTTTTCAAAGTTCACAATTGAGCATATCTCAAATTCATAGGATCAAAGATGAAAATTTATTCTATATATTACCATTCCATATTTCTATTTACAACTTATAACATGTTTTTCAAACTCCTTTTATGATAGAAATACAACAAATAAGTATGTCTCTCATATAGTAAACAATAATATACAATTATAATCCATATACAATCATATTATCTTAATTAATATATCTCCAAATTATGATTATTAAAATAAATTTAATTCCAGGGATCCAAACAGGCTAAGCTTATTAGAAGACAACCACAAATTCTTGATGAAAAATCTTCATTAGCTACGGTCCCTATCACTCAACATGTCTGCTTCAAGTTTGGTTGGTTGGACTAAATGGACTCCTTTTTAAGTGTGGAATAGATCTCATCTAGCATATCGTCCTGAAAATAATTTGTGAATATGAGTGTAATGTTTTTACTAAAAACTATATCATTTCTGACAAACCATATTGACTAAAGGTTGCCATTGCCCCCACTCAAATTTGAGATTCTAGTTTTTAATCCATTTGTTGTAACTAGGGATGAAAAAGGATCGTTGTTTTTATATTTCTGTCCGGATTCAGATTCGAATACGGATAACATCAACCATGTCGAATAGGATAGGATTCGATATCGGCATCATAAATATGCGATTTGAGTATTCAGATACAGATATGGTACCAGATGTTGAATATCCAAACGCAGATATGGACTGATTTAAACCCCTTTAGACGGATTTCTTCTCGAATACGGAAGGAAAATAGCCTTACCATTTTCACCCCTAGTTGTAACCATGTTTGGAAAAAAATAGTCATATCTATTGGTGGTTGTTAGCCAAATACTATTTGAACAATCCTTCAAATAAATGTTTTATTAAAAAATTATCCTAAAAATAATTTGTGAATAATAGTGTAATGTTTTTTACTATATATTATATCATTTATGGCAAACCATATTGACTAAAGGTTCCACATGCTCCCACTCAAATTTGAATTCCAATTTTTGACCTAGCTGTTGTAACAATGTTTGGAAAAAAAAGAATAGTCATATCTATTGGTGATTCTAAGCCAAATACTATTTGAACAATCCTTCAAATAAATTGTGCTACAAGAAACTCAAAGAACAAATTATGGATGGTTTATTTGTTGTCACAAAAAACAGTTTCCATGACCCCTTCAAATTCGTTTAGAAGATTATCATTTGTTAAAAGCACTCCTTAATTGAGAACCAAACAAATATCTTGACTCTTAGGGGTTAATTGAGCTTCCATAATAAATAAGGTGGCATTGCAATTTAGTAATGGTATATTTAATATAATTATTGTTCACGGAGTTGCACAAATGCCACTAATGTGACTACTTGAAAGTGCATCTAGCCCTTTAGTGGGTTTTGGTGAATTGAGTGACAACACAATTAAAGGTCTAACAAGTTTGCTAAGTGTATCAAAGGTTCAACAAGAAAAGCAAACTTGATGGTATTCCACACAATGTTGAGATGAAGGTCAAATTGTGTATTGTTGTATTGGAAGACTATGGAAACAATCTAGTTCAAGCAAAAGACAACAATACAAATGGAATCAATGAAATGACTTCTATGTTATGGGATATCATAGTATCATGTGAAAGCAAGCATGTTTGGCAAATGGCAAATGATACATGAGTTGATAGTTATGGATTGGTCTCTATATTGGCTTGCTTTGCATGAACAAGAAGAGTTGGATAGTGGACTAGTGTTGATCAAGGATTGAATAATGAATCAATAGAGCATTTGTGAGAAAACACCAAGAAAAGGTCAAATGACAAAGAAGACAATGTATATTGGATATAAGATGGTCTCTACTTTGGTTTGCTTGTATAGACAAAGAGTTGGAAAATCACTTTGCATTAGTATAATCAAGCTAGATAGAAATGTCAAGCCAAAATGAAGAGGATTTAAGGAACAGTGAATTGGCTTGACCATATTGATGTGGAGTCTCATATATCAAAGCTTGATTTATCTCAACATTTATATCTATAAGATATTCAAGAAAGGATCACAATATTGAAGAAATGGTTTTCAATCGGTGCTTAATATGATGTGACTTGAGTATGACTTGATAGGGTGAAGATAGCAAGGAAATGACTTCAAGGTACTAAGCAAAGGTGAAGGTCAAGGAGACCGAGGTACTATGGCTAAGGTGAAGAAGAGAGTGCTTGCATTGAGTAGAAGTACTAATCGAGCTATGAGGAGTCATATTATGTTGAGGATCAAATTATTAGTGGAAGTGACTTGAAGCCATGGACTGAACTCATATGTGTTGGAAAGATTCAAGTCACAAGCTCTAAGGTTTGTTTGTTCAAAGAGATGAGAGAAGGATGATTGCAAACATTTGTGAAGGTATAATAAGGATGAGGACAATACATTCAATGGTGCAGCCCCAATCTGCAAAGGATACGGTGACCAGCTCAAAGGCGTCTAAATTACTTTATGTTTTGATCTTGAGTTTAGGAAAGACCATACTACAAAGGGGATGCAATGCGCATGCTTAAATGTGCAACCAAGTGCTCAAATTCCACCAAACATCCTCTCATACCTTTCCTAGACTCCCTACAAAACAGTTTTTCATTCGGGGCATTTTTCGGCAGAGCGGCAGTGTTGCTCCCCAGAGCGGCAGTGCTGCGGTCCAGCAGTGACGGACCTTAGAGCAGTAGTGTCAGGACTTAAAGTGTTCGTTGGACAACAGAGGGTATTTCTATCCCCTACCTGCTGCCCCCAATGGCTATCTTGACCATTCCCTTCTCCAGTGCTCACAGCAGCAGCTCTCTCCCTCTCTCTTACTCCAATGGAGCCCCTCAAGCTTCTCCCTTTGATTCCTCTCCAATTCTTTGAGAGATTGAGCCTCCAAACTTAATTAGAGAGCAGCCCAAACTGTTCTTCAACGCCTAGAGAACTTGGTTCATGTTCAAGCCGGTGGATTGCAGCTAAAAAATCACCCTTCAGTCAAGAGTTCACTCTCTTGATTTGAGAACGAGGGAAATACATGCCTTATGTGGCGAACCTCAACAACGTGGACTTAGGCAAGCCTTGGTGGCGAGCTGAACCACGGGATAAATCTTGTGTCACTTGTGTTTGTGTTATTTGCTTTACTTGCATTTGTCCTCAAGGTGATTTCTAGGGTTTGGTCCCGATCTACTTGGTGGTGCAGCTCCTACCTATTCTAAGTGGTTCTACAGGTTCTATACTATCCTAGGAAGGTTTCCATTCAAGTAGAATTTTGATTTGCTGGTCGGATTTTGAATTATATACATATCTGTCTGATTGTCTAGCACTGCCGCTCTACAGAGCAGCAGTGCCGAGCTCTAGAGCGACACTGCCATGCCTGTAATCTGATAAGTTCTACAGCTATTTTTTAAACAGGCCTATTCACCCCTCCTCTAGTCCTCCTAGGCGACATCAAGGTCCTTTCAATTGGTATCAGAGCAAGGCTCTCTATTTTGGGCTTAACCGCCTTGAGAGAATGATGTCGACAAGTGGGGAGGTATCTCTAGAACTTCTACTTTTAGATGGCTCAAATTATGCGTCTTGGTCTGCTCATGTACTTGATGTTTTTAGGACCATGGGTCCTCATATAGAGCAGATTGTAGATGTGAGCATTTCACCTCCCAGTGATGATTTGGACTATCTATCTAGAGAGGAAGTGAAATGCTTATAATACAATGCTCAAGCTACTAATATCTTATTTAGTACTTTGAGTGAAGATGTTCTTGATGCTGTCATATTTGGAGATGATGAACCACTTGGTGATGCTCATATCATTTGGACCATGCTCAAAGAAAGATACGGTAAATCCAAATGTGATGAGAAGTTGTTCTCATTGGAGAAATCACTTGAGGAGTGAGTGCTCAACTTCACCAACACATGTATAGTCTCAAGTGATTCTCTCTAAAGGTCTCAGTGATCATGTCATATCCACCTTCTCACCGACATATGACTTAATGGAAGGTAATAAAATGGTTGGTGAGAACATTGCTTTTACATGTGGTACTTCTACTTCCTCTAGTTCTTTTGAAACTAACATTTTGAAGGAAGGAGAAGCTCATGATCGGTGGAGGCCAAATGATGAATCCACATCACCAAGAAGGCAAACTCGTTATGCCACTTCTCATTTGGGTCTCATGGCAAAGAATGAGAAGAATGTGGCAGGTGAGAGTGATAGTGAGAGTGATAGTGAGAGTGAAGATGAAACTGATGATGATGAGATCACTCAACACATTGCTCAGCAAAGCAAGAAAGACAAGTTGATGATGCTCAAGCTCATAGAGAAAATAAACGAGCAAGAAGAAACACTTCACAAGCAAAAAGACTTTCTCATTGAAAAGATCAAATGCTTGGAGAAGTTGACCAATAAGCATGAAAAGCTTAAGTGCTCTCATGCTAGTTTGGTCGAAAGGTATGAAAACTTGTCAATTTAGCAAACTTGTACTATTAACTCTTTATCTTGTGTTGCTCAATTAGAAGATGAGAATTATATGCTTAAGGAGAAATTGGAAAAGTTCACTAAGAATGAGACTTTGCAAGAAAGTCATGATGGGCTATTATGCTCTCATGAGAAGACTATGGACTCTCATATCATGCTAGAGATTGCTCATGAGGTTATGATAACAGTGGTAAAATCATATCAACCTCACACCCACAAATGCACATGTACAAAAGTTCAATCTATTTTATCATGTGCTAACAATTGTTGCTCTCAAGCAAGCCAACCTTCCGTTGAGCCTGTATATGTAGAAACATGTGATGACTGTTGGTATTTTTTATGACTATTGGATAAATCCGCAAGCGCACAGATTATACCATTGTAGCACTTCACCTAGGAGTATTCCAAGGTATCGTAATCTATATTTTCCCAAGGAAAGCTGGGATAGAAATGATAATTAGAGAGAGATCCTAGAGAATACCTTGACTTAGTACCAACTAGTATAGGGGGGTAAACGATATATGATAGTAAGGGTTGATGAATGAATAAGCCAAGGTAAATGATACTTAGAACGGACTAGATATAATAGCTAGGTGGGAGGACAATGAGAGAGTACAAGGGACTCCTATACAATTCACTCTACTTCAATATACTGAGCCAATTAACTAGTCTAAACACTATAGTTTGCCTACTCAATACAAGTATGCTAGGTGAGGGGATAGATCAGTAGGAGGACAAAACTCCTACCGAACCGCGCCCTCATTTTATAGGGGCCTTACCTTTTAAGAACTTGCCTAAAAACACGTGGTGGAATACAACGACTAGACAAGGCTGTCACCTCTTGCTAGCTACCACAAACAATCCGTGTAGCAAGCGGTAACCAAGGATAGGATGATGTATAAGCACCACACTTACACATAACTTATTACTTTGACTACAATCTATAATCAAAGCACCCTATGACAGGCAATGATCACATACAGGAAAGGTCACAAGGATCACAGACTATTGATGTAAAGGCTATTAAAGAGCAAAAGCATATAACAATACTATATCTAGTATAGTAATGCTCAAAGTAAATACAAAGTAAAGTAGAGAGAAAGATATATATTGAATCAGATAAAGTCTTACAAAGAAGGAAAGATACAAGAGCCATACCTGACTTTCCAGAAGACAACTCCGAAAATCCCAAGCGTAGCTCGACTCAACTCTAACTCCCACTCTAGACTAACTCCTAGAACAATCTAAGGAATAGAGCTTGTAGGCTTCTTCACCATGTGTAGAGAGGGGGGTGTAACCCTCTATTTATAGTGGGAGGTGGAGTAGGGGCTACTCCATCGCCACATCAGCGATCCAGGGCCTTCCATCCTCCACCCTTGGATCCAACCGACCCTTGAACCGACCAAGGGTGGATGGTGGTGATTTCCACCATGTGTAGAGTGGTATGGTGGTTGGAGGAGCCAAACCAACCTAGGAGGGCGGTCGGCCGACCACCCCTATGGAAGGTGGGCCCTCCTCTGGCCTCTGGAAGTGGCCCCACTGGTCAGGACCAGGTGGGAGCCAGGTGGGCCCAGGGGGCGGTCGGCCGACCCCCCCTTGGGGTCTCTGGGCCACCTCGTCTTCTCAGATGTTGGTCCCACTTGTCATTGAGGTTGGTTCTTGGTTCTGAGGTGGTTGTCACGTTTATCTCCTTGGTGTGGGCCCATGGATCCATGTGCTATGCTTGTGAGCCGTTGAGAGAAAGCACAGAGTGATCCAAGGGTTGGAAATCACTCTGGAGTGCTTCTCTTGGATCATGGCCGAGAGGGGAGAGCTAGTGGCCCCATAGGGTGGTCGACCGACCCCCTATGTGGGTCCCACTGGCTCTCCTTTGCTCCATTTATTCATTCCTGCATTCAAACACTCATGGATATGTGGAACTGGTTATTTGATAAAATATGCTCATGATGTGTTTGTTTATCCTTGATCCTGAGGTTGGTGGCATCATTTTGGTTATGAAAAAGTGCATCATATTTTGTGCCAACAAGATCCCCCAAGCTTAACCTTTGCTCGTCCCGAGCAAACAATCAAACTTAGCTCGATGGATGAGGAGTTGCTACTATGCTTCATATTTCAAGAGTACTAAATCTACAACAATCATACTTCTCTTTTGAATGGAAAAAATAGCAATAAAGACTCACCCATATTACCTTAGTCCTTCATGGGGCTTATAGCTTTATCCTTTGTCTTGGGAGGTTGAGAGATAGAACAACTTGACTTGAGCACTAGTTTTCTCATTCTTTCACAAGTTTCATATCGGAGGTTTTGCAAGATTTTGTAAAAGAAGACTTAGTGTTCCTCAAATGGTACTCTCGAGTCGCTCATAAGGTGTATGATTCCTCACCAAGGCATATATCACAATTTTCCTTCTTTCATCCTATCTATAAAGCTTATGTGGAGCTATAGATAGGGATCAAAAGATGTAGCAAACTTACCTTGCATATATTGTAAAGTCAAATTCCGGATCCAAGGAGAGAAGTGTCATACTCTTAGATCAAGACGTGCAAGTGTATGGAAACATGACAAATGATTGATACTCCTATATTTAGATGATCTCTCTTTCCTAACTTATTATTTTGAGACATAGCTATCTTTTTTTCAAGAGAGAGCTTTGGAGTGCTCATAAAATTTGGGACTTTAGAATGCCCCTGAATTTTTCATAATTTTCCATAGTCTATGTATCATTAACTAGCAACAAACTAGAGAGAGTTTTTTCTATTAGAGCATGGAGTATGAAATATGTGGAAATGTAAGGCATGTTTCTACGTACTTCCAGTGTAGAAGCAGCATGTATATATGGCGTGTACGTGATCTTGATCTTGGGAGCATGATAAATCTCTCAACAAGGGTCACAAAACTTGACCAAACTGAAGCAAGCAACTTATGTAGAAAGCTTATATCATGAAAGAGCATGTATGACTTTGGTAGGAATTTTCACCATGGAGGAACAAGAAGTGTTTTTATCATTTTAATAAATAAAACTCCGATAGTCATTCTTGCTTAGAACAATATTATAGCTGCTCTTATCTTGTTATATCATGTCTCACAACAACTTAGGCTTAGTTACAGCATTTGCAACCCACAAAAGTTTCAGGTTCATGATGGTTTCTTTTAAGCCAAGTAATCCATACCTAGAGAAATACCAAGTTGTAAACTAAGTACTAGAGAAACATTTAGCAGAGCAACTATACATCATTTGCATAGGAGATATTTTCAAGGAACATGTGAGAGTAGAGAAAAGAGTCTTTTTATTATTTTTATCATATGCATATATTTATTATTATTTTTAAATGCAAAGCAAAGATAAGCAAGGAAATGCATAAATATAAATGCTGAAATTTAAAAACTTAACTTAGTGGGGGAGGGAACCTCCCCAAGCTTATCTTTTGCTCAATAATGTGGCGGATGTGGATGTAGTTGCCGCCACAAGTCCCACTGCCGGTATTGTTCTTCTTGCATTGCTTGGATATCTTTGGCAGTTTGCTGGACTATGCGTGTTGTCTTACCGTGCTCAACACATAGCTCACCAAAGGTATTGGTGAGATGATTAAATTGTTGCTGCAATTCACGATGCTCCCTTTCTCGTGTGGACGAGAAGGATGCTCGTGCTCTTTGCGGACGTGATGGTCGAGGAGGCATGCCACTAGAAGTGTGCATGGGATCAGAAGATGCATCGCCTTCCTCCTCGCCAATAGCTCCTCGGGAAGGACCACCTTGCTCAAGATGAACAAAGTATAGCCCCTCCTGAGTTCTCCTGTCTGAACCTGCAAAACCTCTTTGTCCAATTCCTTGATCTAAATCAAGGGTCAGCTTATGGGTCCTATACAACTGAAGTTGCCTATTTGGAAGAGGCATCTCAATTGTATGGCCATTGTAAATCATTTTAAGTTCACCATTGGCATCTCTTTTTAACATTTGAACAGTTGTAAGATATTCTTCTGAGATTACAGCTATAGGAGTAGAGATGTAGACAAAGGGTTGAGTGCCATTTAGTAGGTTTATGGATTCGGCAAGACGAGTAATTAAAGATGTGAATTGAAAAGATTCATTACTCTCAATTGAACTTTGCCAAAATTCCACTAAGCATTTTATAGGAGAGATTTGAATTTTGTTTACCATGGCATAAAGCAATTTTAATTCCATGTCACTTATCAAGCTAGCATTACTTCCAGGAAACAAAGTCATTTTCATCCAAAGATGCATGAAACGAAGGGTTGGATTATGAATTTCCTTAGGTTTAGGATTTGAACAATCTTTGAGAGCAGAGATAGACATCCAAAATTTTCTTTTGTTAAACCTTCGCGTGGCAAGGTCTAAATCAAGCAAGCATGAATCATCAAAGCCAAGAGCAACATTTAGATGACTCCAAGTTAGACTATGGCTTTGATTAAACATGTGAAAGGAAGTTCTAACATTATAGACTTGGAGAGAGCATAGGAATTCTAAGGTGAGCAACTCAATTCCAAGCTCTTCTATTTGCCGAAAGTTAGACCAACCAATTGCGGAAAAGATAGAGTCAAATTCGGTGGTCATACCTGCGTTGGAGAGAAGACTCAGATCCAATATCCTTGTGTGCTCGAAAGATTGTTCCCGAAGAGAGAGATATCTTTGGTACTCTAGTTGGTCGAACCAGAGACCACTCTGTTGATCATAGGTCCTCATCGGGGGCACCATGAATGCCCTGATGTGAGGTACCTCCTTTGGCACTTCTTCCTCCTAAGGGTGTTCTTTGGTTTGGACGTTCTCCCAAGTGTATCGGGCAAAACCTCCCCTTCTTCTTCTTTGGGAAGTATCCTCGGATTGGTGGGAGTGACGAGATGAGCTCCCACTTATAGCTTGCTTCATTTTCTTGAATGCGGATGTCAATGGGTTCTTCATCTTTAGTGAGGAAGAAGCAAGACTAGGACACGATTGTATGTGGAGAGAGTTTCCTAGTTTTGTCTTGCGGGGATAGGCTTGAGTTAAGAGAAGCTCAATGAAGGCAAGAGGTCTTTTTGTGGACTAGTGAGAGTAACACTACTTCTCTTGAGAGCTAAGAACTTCTCTTGAATGAAGAGAGGAGAGAGCAAGGCAAGGAGAGGTTTGAACTAGAACTGGATTCTGATTGAGGTGTGAGGGATTGAGCTCTCCTTGCATGGGGTTTTATAGGGGAAGGGAATGGCACCAAGGGGGTGCCATGATCACTATATTTAGTAGATGCCTTACACAAAGCAAAAGAGAGAGAGAGGAGGTGACCATAGGGTGGTCGGCCGACCCCCTAAAGTGGGGATTCCACTCATGCGTTTTCTAGTGCTTGGTGAAAGGTGAAAGATTCTATGTGATGTGATCAAAAGCTGAGCTAAAGTGTTCAAGATTCTCCTCTTTAAACAAAGAGTAGTGGGGGACAAAGGTATGTCATGCTTTGATCAAAGGTGATTGATATGTTTTCTTTTTCAAAGAATGACAAAGTGAAATTGATAGGTGTCATGATTCCCCACTTTGGACAAGGAGTAGCGGGAGATAAGGATGTGTCATGCTTTAACTAAAAGTGATTGATGTACTTTAAAGCATGACAAGACAAAAGAGATGTCCCCTAACGATAAATCTGATTTTTGAAAGTCTCACTACTCAAATCATGAGATTCTTGGACAATAGATGATGGGGAAGAAAGAGGAATGAACATGGATCACCTAGGGTGGTCGGCCGACCCCCCTAGTCCTCCATTTTTTTCTTTTTCTTTTGCTAAGGTCACAAAGTGAAATGTAATTAAATGAGCCAAGGTAGGATGCATAGGGTGATCGGCCGACCACTTTATGGTCCTACCTTTTGTCAATTTTTAGTGCTAAACTAATTTTCAAGTTTTATTTAATCTAACTTTTATTTTTTTGAATTTTAACCATGTTAGAAATTAAATAATTGAACTAAATGTAAGAAGGAAAATAAGAGATAACTACCGACTTACCTTTCTGTGAAGGCTCCTTGATTTTAAGTCCTTGGAGTAGGAATCTCCTTCTTGTTCATTCCTCAGGTGCACTTGATGGCTCCGGAGATGGAGACCATGGTGTGTGCACCTCCTTTGCTTTCCAAACTTGCCTTGGATTGGCAGGTTCATCCTCCTTGAGTTCATTGATCTTGGCCTCCAGGTACTGTTTCTTTTGGCGCGGAGCTCGAACTCTTCTTTTTGGTGGTTGTGCTTTAACCTGTTTGTTAAGTTTGGAACCATTGAAAGAACACTTTACCTTGTGACTCAGGAACTGGAAGTGGATCTGGCCCGATCCAACGTAGATGATTGCGTTGGTGGTGTTGAGGAAGGGCCTTCCCAAGATCACGGGGACTTCAACGTTAGCTCCCATGTCCAGGATGATGAAGTCGGTGGGGATGTATTCATCTTGGATGTTTACCAAGATATCCCTC
Source organism: Microstegium vimineum (assembly GCA_022036555.1). NCBI lineage: Eukaryota > Viridiplantae > Streptophyta > Magnoliopsida > Poales > Poaceae > Microstegium > Microstegium vimineum. The sequence goes on from CM039126.1 coordinate 34,519,216, forward strand.
GCAAGTCCCTAGGGAAATCTTATTGTTTGATCTGCCATCTGCAAGCGAACACATGTAGGGACCAAAGGTCCTTCTAACAAGTTATCATAATTTACCTTAGACATAATGTTGATGCCCGATCCGAGATCGCAGAAGGCGGTGTGGAAGGTTTGTTGTCCGATTGAGCACTTGATGGTCGGGTGGCCTAGATCTTCATTCTTTATGATGAAGGGATGATCAAGAAGATAGCCCCAATTGGAGCGAAGTGGAGGCTTACCGAACTTTGTTGTTACCATGTTAACATGCTCAATTGAATCTTCTGGTTTCCCAGGAATTTTACCTTGTTCTATAGATGGCATAGCTGCTGCTAATTGAGCTAGTTAGGTTTCTAGCATTTTATTAAAACTCAATTGATTTTTCATGGCAGTTGTGAAACTATGCAGTTTTTCACTAAAATTTTCAAGAACTTTATCAGTGGCAATCATCTTTTTATTTATACCATCATTTATCTTAGATTGACCAAGAACAAGATCTTTCAATGAAGGTTGGTTATTGTAAGAATTGTAATTATTGTAATTGCTATTACCTCCATTACCTTGGTAGAATGGGCGTGAATTCCAGCTTTCTTATTGTTGGGGTCGATACCCGTTGTTGCTGTTGTTGTTGTTGTTGTTGTTGTTGTTGTTGTTGTTGTTGTTGTTGTTGTTGTTGTTGTTGTTGTTGTTGTTGTTGTTGTTGCTCCTGCTGATGAAGTTCACGTCCTCCTTCAAAGTCTCAGGGCAATTGTTGCCTGAAGAATCATTGCCCTAGTTGGTTTCGGTGATTAACGACAATTAGAGATTATTATGGCTAACGTGTGTTTTGCAGAGGCTATGCGTAGCTTAGCCATAGTGATCAACAAGAATGGGCATTTATGGTCATCACTTAGCTCCCAAGATGGATATCGTTTCGTATTTCAAGGAGACATGATGAAGACCCTAGAATGATAGGCTAAGTGCAATAAGGTGATGAAGGGCACTTAGAAATAGACAGGGCTTCCCTCTTTGTCTTTGACCGTACTATTAAGAGGGGTTGAGATTAGTAGCTTGACTTAGGAAAGCTTCATGACTTAGGTGTGGTGCACACTTGACTCCCTTAGCTCTAAGCAAGCCTATGGTGACCGTAAGATAGCCTGGAACAACTTCCATATTCATCGCGACGAAAAACGAACTTGATAGAACTGTTTTCTGGGCGTCGGACGCTCCTGACGGAGGTGTTGGACGCTGTCCGTCGTGTCGGACAAAGGCGCCGGACGCTGGGTGGTTGAGTCCACAGCGTCCGTCGACCTTCCAATGGAGATGTTTTCTGGCTACGTTTTTCATGGTCCATCGTACGCTGTCCGTCGGCCAGGCGTCGGACGCTGGGAAGAGCGTCCATCGACCTTCCAGAGAGGGTGTTTTTCAGCCCAAGCCAGAGCGTAGCGTCGGACGCTGGGATGAGCGTCCGTTGCCCCAGTGACACAGCGTCCGTCACTGGGAACAGTGTGTCAGAACTAGCCGTTGGGCAGGGCGTCGGAGCATCCGTCGCCTAGGCGTCGGAGCGTCCGTCGCCTAGGCGTCAGAGCGTCCGTCGCCCAAACTATGAACAGAACTAGCCGTTGGGGCATGCGACGGACCGTCCGTCGCCTAGTCGACAGAGCATCCGTTGCCAACTTAAAATGCCAGCCATAAAGAGAGAGTGATTCGCGAATCCATCCATCCTCTCTCTAGTTCATCCAAGAGTTCAAGTGTGCATCCTCTAGTTGAGAAGCTTGAGTGAGTCAAGCGAAGATCGAGGCTTGTTACTCTTGGTGATCAACATCACCTAGACGGTCCGGTGGTGCTCGGAGGAAGGTGATCATCGGAAGATTGTCGGCGGCCCTTCTCCATCGATGTTTGTGATCGGTTGTGGGCGATTCACCGAGCCGGAGTGGCGAAGAATCAGCCCGTAGAGAGCACTCATCCCTTGCGCGGGATTGAGGGGGAGCTATACCTTGCGAGGTGCTCCAACGAGGACTAGGGGGGAGTGTCAACTCCTCGATACCTCGACAAAACATCGCCGTGTCAAGCATCTCTTTCCCTAGCTCTTTATTACCGCATTACTTTCCGCACTTGTCTTTCAATTCATACTAGAATTGTGTAGGAAGTTTTCGCTTTCTATTGACTTGCTACCGCTTTCTAGCTAGGACACACAACCGGTAGGCACTAGGGGGTTAATTGGCTCTTTATAGGTTTAATTCTTGTTTAGAAATTAAAAAGAGCCCAATTCACCCCCCTCTTGGGCATCTTGATCCTTTCAATTGGTATCAGAGCCAGGTTTGCTCTAAATTAGGCTTCACCACCTAGAGCAAGATGTCCCATGGGGATGGACCACCTCCCATGTTCGATGGAGACGACTTTCCTTATTGGAAAGTTCGTATGGAGGCCTATCTAGAGGCCGTTGACGTGGGCGTGCTCAAAGCCACCACAAAGGGAGGCACTCTCTTCGCGGAGGATCTCAACTTTGATAAGCACAATGCCAAGGCGAAGAACATTCTCTTTCGTGGCATTAGCAAGGATGTCTTCAACCGAGTGCGTAATGCCAAAGACGCATTTGAGTTGTGGACCACTATTTGTGCTCTTCATGAACGCACAAAAAGTGAGCGTGAAGAACGCTATCACTTGGTCATGGCTAAGCTCAATTCTTTTTCCATGCATGCAAATGAAAATGCAAATGAAATGTACTCACGACTTAACATTATTGTAGAGGAATTGAATGGGCTCGGTCTCAACCAAATGGCACCGGCCGATGTGGTGTGCAAGATTCTTTGTGTCTTGCCCATTGAGAAGTATGGCCACATCGTCACGGTTCTTCACCAATGGGACCTCTCCACTGCTACACCAACACAAATCTTGGGCAAGATCAATGCCCATGAGATGTATATGAAGATTGGTGATGGTGGCTCTTCTTCCTCCTCCAAGAAGAAAGAAAAAGAGAAGGAGGAGAAGAAGGACTTGGCACTCAAGGCATCCTCCTCCGAGAAGTACAAGATGCAACTTGTTTATGAGAGTGCAAGTGATGAAGAAGATGATGATGATCTCGCTCTCATGGTGAAGAAAACAACTAAGATGTTGAAGAAGCTAAACAAGAATGGAGTCAAATTTGACTCAAAGAAGAAGAAATTCTTCACAAGCTCTTCAAGAAAGTCTCTCTCCAAGATGGATTGCTACAATTGTGGCAAACTTGGGCACTTGCCTCATGCTTGCCCCGAAGAGAAGAAAGACAAGTACAAGAACAAGAAAGCAAACAACAAGTTCAAGTACAACAAGGGCAACAAAGATGAGTCAAGTGATGAGGAGAAGAAGGATGACAAGCCATTCAAGAAGAAGAAGAACTTCAACTTCCACAAGAAGAAGAAGAATGGCAAAGCCTACATTGTTGGTGATTGGCTCACCGACATTGAAGACTCAAGTGACTCATCCGGAGATGAAAGTGAAGAAGAGAAGGTGGCAGCTTTGGTGATTGGGTCATCTACTCCACCGTCACCCCCTCCATCATCTCCGGGCTCATCCTCTACACACCTATGCTTCATGGCTAAAGGTGACAAAAAGGTACAAAAAGAGGATAGTGATGATGAGGCTAACTCTAGTGATGATAGTGATGATGAGTTTGAGGCACCTTCCTATGATGAGCTAATTGTAATTTGCAACAAATATACTAAGCTCATTAGGAAGTATAAAGCTAAAAGGGTGAATCACTAGAGAAAGCCAACGATAACTTGCATGCTAAGCTTGATGACTTGTCTAGTGCTAATGATGATTTGAAGCTTGAGAACAAAACTCTCTCATCTAGCACTAGGGAGCTCAAAGCCTCACTCAAGCAAGCTAATGAGAAACATGATAAGCCTGAGAGGTCAACACAAGAGCTCCATACAAGATACAACTTGCTAAAAGATGACTACAACCAAGTTAAGAATGAACATGGTACACTTGTGATAGCTAATGAATTGCTTTCAAATGATCTTGCTACACATGTTGCTATTAACCCGGTTGTTAAGTGTCATATAGCTACTTCCTGTGAGGACTTGCTTGATGAAGTTTCTAGTGAGCAAAATGCTAAGTGCAAGGGCAAGAAGGTAGTTGAGGCCGAAAAGCATGATGACTATGTGAAGATGAGGCAAGAAAACTCCAAGCTCAAGGAAGAGCTAATCAACCTCAAGGCAAGCAAGCCATTCACTATCAAGTCGGCCAAGCAAGATGACAAAGATGCAATGACCTTGATTAACTCTCTCAAAGAGGAAAATGCAAAGCTCAAGGTTGAGAAGATCAAGCTTGCAAGTGGATTGGAGAAGTTCACCAAGGGCCACAACCTCCAAAGTGAGCTCTTGATGAACACTATCATGAAGACCGACAAGTCCGACATTGGGTTCAAGGAGAACCAAATCATGAAGGCCAAGGTCAAGATAGAAGCCAAGAACTACTACAAGAGCAAGGCCATGAGAAGCAACTATGACACACCAAATCCCAATCCCAAGAAGTGCCTTGGATGTGGTCAAGAGGGTCACCTTGAATCCCAATGCAAGACTCCACCTCCCAAGACCTTGACCAAGCACATAAGGCCCTTCGCTCATGATGCACACTTCATCATCAACAAGGACTCCAAGGGTAGACCCCAAGTTGTGTTTCTCGGTCCTAAGATGAAGAACAAGCCCAAAGTGCTATGGGTTGCTAAGGAGTTGGTGGACAAGGCTATGGTACCTCGCCAAGTGTGGGTTCCCAAACAACAAGCTTAACTTCAAGTTGCTTGTGTGTAGGTGAACTACAAGACCGGTGGAAGTCATTGGGTGATTGATAGTGGATGCACTCAACATATGACCGGTGACTCCCGGATGTTCACCACACTTGAGGAAGATTGTGAAGGGCAAGACAAGATTACCTTTGGGGACAATTCAAAAGGCAATGTGCAAGGCCTAGGCAAAGTGGCAATCTCAAATGATCAATCAATATCAAATGTCTTGCTAGTACAATCTTTGAGCTTCAACTTGCTATCGGTGGGACAACTATGTGATCTTGGTTTCCAATGTCTCTTCACTCCAAATGAGGTAGTTGTGACCAAGATTGAAGATTCATCATTGATATTCAAAGGGTTTTGGCACAACAATCTCTACCTAGTGGACTTCACCTCAAATGAAGCTAGCTTGCAAACATGTCTATTCTCCAAGAGTTCTTTGGGCTGGCTATGGCATAGAAGATTAGCACATGTGGGAATGTCAACTTTGAAGAAGCTTGTCAAGAAGGAGTTGGTTAGAGGTGTGAAGGATGTTGTGTTTGAGAAGGACAAACTTTGTAGTCCATGTCAAGCCGGCAAGCAAGTGGCAAACACTCATCCAACCAAAGCTTTCATGTCAACCTCAAGAGTCTTAGAGCTACTTCACATGGATCTATTTGGACCTACCACCTATGCTAGCCTTGGTGGCAATCTCTTTTGCTTGGTGGTAGTTGATGACTACTCTAGATACACTTGGGTGTTCTTTCTTCAAGACAAGGGAGAGACTCAATCAATATTCAAAAAGTTTGCAACTTGAGCCCAAAATGAGTTTGATGTGAAGATCAAGAAGATAAGAAGTGACAATGGGACCGAGTTTGTAAACACCAAGATTGAAGAATATTGTGATGAAGTTGGGATCAAGCATGAAGTGTCCGCCACCTATACTCCTCAACAAAATGGTGTAGTAGAGAGGAAGAACCGGACACTCATCACTCTTGCAAGATAAATGCTTGATGAATACAACACCCCCAAGAAGTTTTGGGCCAAAGCAATCAACACCGCATGCTATGCGGCCAACCGGCTATTTGTCCAAAGGCTTCTCAAGAAGACCCCCTATGAGCTTGTGAATGGGAAGAAACCGGATATATCCTTTTTCCGAGTGTTTGGATGCAAAGTGTACATCTACAAGAAGCGTCAACACTTGGGAAAGTTCCAAAGGAGATGTGACATTGGTTTCTTACTTGGTTATTCTCTTAAATCCAAGGCATATCGAGAATTTAACAAAGCCTCCGGCCTAGTTGAAGAAACATATGACTTGGAGTTTGATGAAACTAATGGATCTCAAGAAGAGCATGAAAATCTTGATGATGTCGGTGATGAACCCTTGAGGGAGGCTATGAAGAATATGCCCATTGGTGCAATCAACCCACAAGAGGTGGAAGAAGTTGAAGATGACACAAATCAAGCACCCTCTCCACCTCACACGCCTCAAGTTGATGAAGAACAAGTGAGGGAAGCACAAGAAGATACTTTCATCCCTCAAGATCAAGCCAAGGTTCAAGCTAGTGATGTTGATGCACCACAACCTCCTCCCCAAGCGATTAATAGAAGATCTACACCTATGCTTCAAGCTCATCCACAAGACCTCATCATAGGGAGTCCATCAAGGGGGGTAACAACTCGATCTAAACTTGCTTCTTATGTTGAACATCACTCCTTTGTTTCCTTTGTTGAGCCTTCTAGTGCGGAGGATGCACTTGCGGATCCGGATTGGGTGAATGCCATGCATGAAGAGTTGAACAACTTCACTCGGAACGAAGTGTGGACACTAGTAGAAAAGCCCAAAGGAGCAAGAATCATTGGCACCAAGTGGGTGTTTAGGAACAAGCAAGATGATCAAGGCGTGGTTGTGAGAAACAAGGCAAGATTGGTGGCAAAGGGGTTCTCCCAAGTTGAAGGCTTGGATTTTGGGGAGACCTTTGCACCAGTTGCAAGACTAGAAGCCATTCGTATCATTTTGGCATATGCTTCACATCATAAAATGAAACTTTTTCAAATGGATGTGAAGAGTGCCTTTCTAAATGGTTTCATTAATGAACTTGTTTTTGTCTCACAACCTCCCGGGTTTGAAGACCCAAATTGTCCTAATCATGTGTATAGGTTGTCCAAGGCACTCTATGATTGAAGCAAGCTCCAAGAGCTTGGTATGAGAGGCTAAGGGACTTTCTACTCAAGAAGGGCTTCAAGATCGGGAAAGTGGATACCACACTCTTCACCAAGGTGCTAGATGGAGAGATCTTTGTTTGCCAAGTGTATGTCGATGACATTATATTTGGGTCAACAAACCAAGATCATAGCAAGGAATTTGGTGCATTGATGTCCAAGGAGTTCGAGATGTCGATGATTGGCGAGCTAACCTTCTTCCTTGGCTTCCAAGTGAAGCAATTGAGGGAAGGCACCTTCATATCTCAAGAGAAGTACACTTATGATGTGCTCAAAAAATTCAAGATGGAGGATTGCAAGCCAATCAAGACCCCAATGCCTACTAATGGGCATCTCGATCTCGATGAGGGAGGTAAACCGATTGACCAAACTCTCTATCGTTCTATGATCGGTAGTTTACTTTACCTCACCGCATCTAGGCCGGATATCATGTTTAGTGTGTGTATGTGTGCTAGATTTCAAGCAAACCCTAAGGAGTCGCATCTTTGTGCGGTTAAAAGAATCCTTAGGTACTTAAGGCACACCCCTAGCATGGGCCTTTGTTATCCCAAAGGAGCTCCCTTCCAACTTGTTGGCTATTCCGATTCGGATTACGCCGGGTGTAAGGTTGATCGGAAGAGTACCTCCGGCGGGTGCCACATGCTAGGAAGATCACTTGTTTCTTGGTCCTCAAAGAAGCAAAATAGTGTGGCATTGTCAACCGCTGAGGCGGAATACATTGCCATGGGAGCAAGTTGTGCACAAATCTTATACATGACCCAAACACTCTTTGATTACGGCGTGTTTTTAAAAGAAGTTCCACTTTTGTGTGATAATGAAAGCGCCATAAAGCTTGCAAATAACCCGATTCAACACTCTCGCACCAAGCACATAGATATTCGCCATCACTTTCTTAGAGATCATGTGGCTAGGAAAGACATAACACTAGTTGGAGTTAAGAGCGAAGATCAATTGGTGGATATCTTCACTAAACCACTCGATGAAACAACCTTTTGTAGGTTGAGAAGCGAGTTAAATGTGCTTGATCACTTTAACTTCACTAAAAGATGAGTTTGTGTGAACCATGCATTCATATGTAATATAACATGTTTAATTTGGTAATGCACATAGGCTTGGCTAACGCGGTTAAGATAACCGCCCTCAAAGCGTGTGACAAAGCTTAACCGCGGTTTAAACTTGCAAGAAACCTAGATTCAAATTTCATATTGCATAGCATATGCATGTGTGTTGGTTGTCGTTCCTTTTCGGTTAAGTTTTTGAGCATCCTCTGTGTTCGTCCACTTAGGGGGAGCATTCCAAGCTCAAGACACTTCTATACCCCTCTTGTGGCCATATGATGTCTCCTTGGTGCTTCCATTCGAATATTTTGAGCTAAAACTAAATTTAAGCCTATGGCAAACTATTTGAAAATGAGAGTTTGAGAGATGGTTCTCATATCAAGTCCAATCAGGTGTTATTTGGATCTTATTGGGATTGGAACTTGGTTGGGAGAAAGACGCAAAAACAAAATTTGAAAAATTCTATTTAAAAGGCGTTGGACGCTGCTGACGGACGCTTGGTATCAATTGCCTCAGCGTCCGTCGCGATCGTCCGGAGATTAAAGTTGCCCGCTTACAGGGCGACGGACGCTCCCCCAAGCGTCCGTCGCAGAGCGTCCGTCGCGGTCAATGCGATCGGGCGTTTCCAATCTGTTCTGGAAGCCCGACGGACGATGCCGTCGGACGCTCCCCGAGCGTCCGTCACATTCCGACGGAGCGTCCATCGCTCCGTGTCGGAGCGTCCGTCGTGAACTTACGACGAATTTTTTTAAAAAACTCCCGTCTCCTTCTCTATTTCTCCCAATCCGTTTCGTTCGCCGCCGCGCCGTTCTCCAAACCCTAGCCGCCGCCATTTCGCCGCCGCAGGACCCTACCTACACCGCCGCCTCCCCTCAGTGCCGCCACTACTCCCAGCACTGCGCCGCCGCCCATGCGCCGCCGTCTTCCCCCCATGCGCCGCTGCTCCACCTTGCACCGCTAGCCTCCACTGCCGCCGTGCCAGCGCCATCCACTGCACCGCCGCCGCGCCAGTGCCTTTCGCCCCAGCGCCGCCGCTCCTCTACATGCTTCAAGCCGTGCAGGACACTCTTTGCCGTGGAGCTCTCCTCCAAGTTGGAGGTTGATCGATCTCAGTTGTGTGTCAAGGTGAAATTCAACTCCTGTGTTTTTCCCTCAGAATTGCAAATCACCTCACCTTTCCCTATCACCACTCTAAACCCTGCATTGCCTTGTTAGTTTGCGGATTGCGGATAATCGATCGAGGGATCTCTCCCTTCTCTTGTTTTGGTCAGGGTTCAAGGTATGGCAGTTCAATTTTTGATCCTTTCTTATCTAGATTCATGCTTCTATAGACCTTCTCATCTCTAGCTTATATGCTTATGGTTATACTCCTATCTATCTAACGAGCAGGGTCAGTTGATCAGAGGATCCGAGTGTTAGTTGAGCAGTGACAGAGAACTTGGGGCAAAGCCCGCGAGTACGGATCGAGGCAAAGCCTCGCAAGGACAGTCCAGGGCCGACGTGCCACTCTTGTAGTTGGTGTCAGTTGGGGCAGTGAGCTTGTGGTTTTGCTATTGAGTATCCTTGTCAGCGTTTTGATTAGAAAAGTTCGATACAATGGCGAGAACGAAGAATGCCAGTCCTGTTCCCAGAAGTGGTGGTGACCCTCCACCTCCACCGCGTCCACCCACTGACCGGGGAAAGGGCAAGCAAAAGGTCATATCACGGAAGCGCAAGAGGCCTTTGATGGATCCAGATTCGGCAGCAGCGCTAGCAGTGGCAGAGGCCACAGAGATAGCGGAGCGAGGTGGATGTCGCGCCGGTTTGAGGCTCTCGCCTCGCCGTGGAGCGCGTCGTGAGTCCCCTACGCGTCCAGAGACAGAGACCGCCGAGGTCACTGAGGCAGAGCAGACAGAGCCAGTCCCAGAGACTGAACTAACAGAGGCCGCGGGCCACTCTTCCATTGGTGAGTTGATGAGCCGCCGAGTTACCCGATCCTGAGGCTCTGGTGCACCACCTAGTCCTCCAGGACCTCAGCTCCCAGACCCAGTAAGGCACCAGGTTCGAGCTCTTACAGCAAAGCAAGTCCAGCTACTCCGCTTCGTGGACTTTCAGTCCTGGTTCCCACCTCAGAGGGACCCTCGTGCTGGACGAGACTTCTACACCACGATACACGAGGATTTCTACAGAGGTTACGTCGACACTGACGCTCCTCTTAGGGCTCACAGGGTGAGCCCATCTGCCCATATAGAGGGGATCGGTGGTCCAGAGATCCTACAACACCTACAGCACATTCGGGATTCGGGGTCTAACAGATCTGATGGGACGTTCAGGAGCATATCAGAAGGACTGGGTGTATCAGTTTTACGCATCTCTATGGATCTTCCTTGATCACGAGTTCCTACACTTCGGATTCCAGGGACGTGACTTCAGGGTTACAGCTGCTAGGTTCAGAGAGCTTTTCCACCTTGAGTCCTCTCCTACGAGGATCCACAGTCTTTGCTATGGGGATCAGGAGGCCCCTCGCCGACTTCACGATGGTATAGTGCCATCTATAGACTTCGTGAGGTCGTGCTTTCAGCAGCCGTTCACTGAGGGTTCGAGCCGTACACCACGTGACCTCACTCCACTTGCTCGGATCCTCCACGAGGTACTCAGGCGTACTATTCTCCCTCGGATTGGAGCTCGGGACACGATTACACGCCTACAGCTGTGGCTGCTTGCTCATATTGTCCGGAAGGAGAAGTTCGACCTCTGGGATTTGATTGTGAGCGAGCTTGAGGATATCATAGCCGCTGGGTTCAGGGGTCACTGGCAGCTGCAGTTTGCTCATTGGATTTCATATATGATAGTTGCCAAGACCAGGTCAGGAGCTATGAGAGTCACTCTCACGAGGTCAGCTACAGAGTTTCCAGTTTATTCGATGAGTCAGCTCGTGATACATGGAAACTTGCCTCGCCCCAGCAGAGCTTACAGACCAAGCACTAGGCAGGCCGGTGTGCCACCTTAGTCAGCAGAGGTCACAGATGCTACAGTTGAGCAGATTGCTCAGGCAGAGCTGGCAGATCTAGATGCAGAGATTGACATAGCTGCTGAGACAGTCTATAGAGAGGACCTAGACTCTGATAGTTCCGACGAGGACTACCAGCCGGTGCGTGAGTATACACCGATGCCTCATGACCACGAGGCAGGAGGGTCAGGCACAGCCGCAGCAGCTCCAGCTCCAGGTTCCAGCACCTCAGAGGCTACACTGCTTACTATTCTGTCGAGGATGCAGGAGGAGCAGTCACACCAGGCAGAGGAGCAGAGGCGATAGGCTGCAGACTTACGGAGGCTTACAGAGCAGCAGCTGGCAGCTCAGGCTCAGACTCAGGCTAGACAGGATGAGTTCCAGTGCCAGTTCTTGGCCTATCAGCTGCAGCAGGCAAAGATCTAGAAGACCCAGACGTTGTTACTTGAGCGTCTTCTGGCCTCTAGCTCCGGGCAGACTTCCACTCCTCAGTTTCAGTTGCCCGGAGTCTTGCAGCAGCAGCAGTTCACTTCGCCTCCACAACAGCCTCCAGTAGTAGTGGTTTCGACTCCAGCGTAATCGTCCGGAGGACAGCAGAGTCAGGCACCAGCTACTCCTCCGTTCCAGGCACCAGCTTCTCCCGCGTATCAGTCTCCGAGGCCCCAGGTGTCTTCTTGGTTAGCTTCACCCGGAGAGTATCAGACATGATTCACTCCTATCCGGGGAACTACCATACCCAAGGCCTCGCGAGATCTATCAGCATCTTACCTAGAGATCACGGGAGAAGATTCACCAGGAGCAGCTCAGCCAGTCTCACCAGCTCCAACGGTTGCAGTGGATCCTCCGGTGACGGGCACTCACATGTCTTCAGTTGCCTCGTCGGAGATCGCTCCTGAGCAGTCTGCGCAGACAGTCACCACTCCTCCAGCTACAGTTCAGACAGATGCTATATCACTAGCTGATGAGGCAGTTACAGTGGAAGTCTCCTCTCCAGCTCAGACTCAGCCCGCAGAGGTTGCAGTAGCAGTGTCACTTGTGGCACTAGCAGTGACACCCTCCCCCTCACCTCGAGTCTTCACCCGTCGGGTTCCCAGGCCCGCTACTACAGAGGCAGGGACCGTCAGAGGCACCAGTTGAGCCTCAGGGGGAGTCAATTGAGACACCAGCTCCAGAGGTCACTCCAACTGCACCTACACTTGCAGAGGACGAGGCAGATGATGAGTCAGACGAGTCAGACCTTTAGGACTTCATCATGCTCGATCGCAAGGCTGCAGCTCCTCCACCTTCTTCTCCAGCACCAGACGCTTAGTTTTTGGTGCTAGACGCCAAAGGGGGAGAGAGGGACGAGTATAGAGATAGGGGGAGGGATTTGGATCTTTGTATGCTTAATTTCCCCGTACTCTTTCCATGTCTACTTTTATGCATTTGTTTATATGTGTGATGTGATGATTACTTTGGTTGATGTTTATATGGTTGGATGTGACAAACTCTCGATTATCACTAATATATCTTGTGAGTTGTCTCATGTTTCATGATATATCTCTATGCTTAAACGATAATTGAGCTTCCGCGCTATACTCCGATACATCTTTTGAGAATATCATGAGGTACTTCTTTTTCATTCATATCTATGAGTACCATGATTTGTGATTTGGCTTGGTGTGGCAAGTATGCTTCATTACAAATTCACAAACCCTTGCTCAACCATTCCAAGTCACCATAAAGTCTAAACCATAACTCTTATCCATACTCAAGGTTTTATTGTCGTCAATCACCAAAAAGGGGGAGATTGAAGAATCATTGCCCTAGTTGGTTTCGGTGATTAACGACAATTAGAGATTATTATGGCTAACGTGTGTTTTGCAGAGGCTATGCGTAGCTTAGCCATAGTGATCAACAAGAATGGGCATTTATGGTCATCACTTAGCTCCCAAGATGGATATCGTTTCGGATTTCAAGGAGACATGATGAAGACCCTAGAATGATAGGCTAAGTGCCATAAGGTGATGAAGGGCACTTAGAAATAGACAGGGCTTCCCTCTTTGTCTTTGACCGTACTATTAAGAGGGGTTGAGATTAGTAGCTTGACTTAGGAAAGCTTCATGACTTAGGTGTGGTGCACACTTGACTTCCTTAGCTCTAAGCAAGCCTATGGTGACCGTAAGATAGCCTGGAACCACTTCCATATTCATCGTGACAAAAACGAAGTTGATAGAACTGTTTTATGGGCGTCGGACGCTCCTGATGGAGGCGTCGGACGCTGTCCGTCGCGTCGGACAAAGGCGCCGGACGCTGGGTGGTTGAGTTCACAGCGTCCGTCGACCTTCCAATGGAGATGTTTTCTGGCTACGTTTTTCATGGTCCGTCGGACGCTGTCCGTCGGCCAGGCGTCGGACGCTGGGAAGAGCGTCCGTCGACCTTCCAGAGAGGGTGTTTTTCAGCCCAAGCCAGAGCGTAGCGTCGGACACTGGGATGAGCGTCCGTTGCCCCAGTGACGCAGCGTCCGTCACTGGGAACAGTGTGTCAGAACTAGCCGTTGGGCAGGGCATCGGAGCGTCCGTCGCCTAGGCGTCAGAGCATCCGTCGCCCAAACTATGAACAGAACTAGCCGTTGGGGCATGCGACGGAGCGTCCGTCGCCTAGTCGACAGAGCGTCCGTCGCCAACTTAAAATGCCAGCCCGAGGCAGTTTTATGAGGGTCTATTTATAGCCCCTCCTACTTCTCTCTCACCTTGCCTTTGCTCATTTGAGTTGCTGAGTTTGTTGAGAAGGTTGGGAAGAGAGCAAGAGCCCTAGAGAGAGAGTGATTCGCGAATCCATCCATCCTCTCTCTAGTTCATCCAAGAGTTCAAGTGTGCATCCTCTAGTTGAGAAGCTTGAGTGAGTCAAGCGAAGATCGAGGCTTGTTACTCTTGGTGATCGACATCACCTAGACGGTCCGGTGGTGCTCGGAGGAAGGTGATCGCCGGAAGATTGTCGGCGACCCTTCTCCATCGACGTTTGTGATCGGTTGTGGGCGATTCACCAAGCTGAAGTGGCGAAGAATCAGCCTGTAGAGAGCACTCATCCCTTGCGCGGGATTGAGGGGGAGCTATACCTTGCGAGGTGCTCCAACGAGGACTAGGGGGGAGTGTCGACTCCTCGATACCTCGACAAAACATCGCCGTGTCAAGCATCTCTTTCCCTAGCTCTTTATTACCGCATTACTTTCCGCACTTGTCTTTCAATTCATACTAGAATTGTGTAGGAAGTTTTCGCTTTCTATTGACTTGCTACCGCTTTCTAGCTAGGACACACAACGGTAGGCACTAGGGGGTTAATTGGCTCTTTATAGGTTTAATTCTTGTTTAGAAATTAAAAAGAGCCCAATTCACCCCCCTCTTGGGCATCTTGATCCTTTCATTGCCCGAGTGATCATTTCCCCGCACACCTCGTACCATGGATCGGCTTCAATAGCTCGTGCGGTGGCACTAGGGTAGATGGCCTCTTGTTCCTTCTTGGAACCTTCTTCTATCTTCTTCATCAAGAGGTCCATCTTCCAGGTGGTGGCTTCTTCTTTGTGAGCGTAGAACCATTGCTTCACCTTCCCCAACAATGAGAATGGGAAAAGGCGAAGACAAATGGTGACAAACACCACTCCTTTGATCATGCCACACACCTCCATGAAGTGTTTGAGATGGGAAGTAACATCCTTATGGGACTTCCGACTAAATGGGTTGGCGTGCACTAGGTTAGTCAAGGCTGGTTCAGCTCGAGGGTAGCACTCCCTGTATTAACTTCAGGTCCTCGCGCCACGTGAGCGACTGACAGGACCGAAAAGTCGAAAATAGCCTCCTGAGCCATAGCTTGCTTGATAAACGAAGTGTAGCCTCCTTCCTTGAGTGGATCCAAATTCAAGATGAACTTTCGAGGGGACACTAGACGGTGTCTAGAGTTCCATCGGAAGCTCTCAAGATTTTCTAATATGGTTGCTCAAAAGTGGAACTCACTCATACAATGCCTTGCTTCACAATTAAGAGAAACAAAGGCAAGGGGTAAACCCCTATAGCTAATTGATAACTAAGTTAACGAGAATCTCTGGATTCAATCTAATTAAAATTTCTTCGCTAAGCTATCCCCGACAACGGCGCCAGAAATGCTTGTTGGTATTTCTTATGACTATTGGATAAATCCGCAAGCGCATAGATTATACCGTAGTAGCACTTCACCTAGGAGTATTCCAAGGTATTGTAATTTATATTTTCCCAAGGGAAAGCTGGGCTAGAAATGATAATTAGAGAGAGATCCTAGAGAATACCTTAACTTAGTACCAACTAGTATATGGGGGTAAACGATATATGATAGGAAGGGTTAATGAATGAATAAGCCAAGGTAAATGATACTTAGAATGGACTAGATAGAATAGCTAGGTGGGAGGACAACGAGAGAGTACAAGGGACTCCTATGCAATTCACTCTACTTCAATATACTTAGCCAATTAACTAGTCTAAACACTATAGTTTGCCTCCTCAATACAAGTATGCTAGGTGAGGGGATAGATCAGTAGGAGGACAAAACTCCTACCGAACCGCGCCCTCGTTTTACGGGGGCCTTACCTTTTAAGAACTTGCCTAAAAACACGTGGTGGAATACAACGACTAGACAAGGCTGTCACCTCTTGCTAGCTACCACAAACAATCCGTGCAACAAGTGGTAACCAAGGATAAGATGAGGTATAAGCACCACGCTTACACACAACTTATTACTTTGACTACGATCTATAATCAAAGCACCCTATAACAGGCAATGATCGCATACAGGAAAGGTCACAAGGATCACAGACTATTGATGTAAAGGCTATTAAAGAGCAAAAGCATATAACAAGACTATATCTAGTATAGTAATGCTCAAAGTAAATACTAAGTAAAGTAGAGAGAAAGATATATATTGAATAAGGTAAAGTCTTACAAAGAAGGAAAGATACAAGAGCTATACCAGACTTTCCAGAAGACAACTCCGGAAATCCGGAGCGTAGCTCGACTCAACTCTAACTCCCACTCTAGACTAACTCCTAGAACAATCTAAGGAATAGAGCTTGTAGGCTTCTTCACCATGTGTAGAGAGGGGGGTGTGACTCTCTATTTATAGTGGGAGGTGGAGTAGGGGCTACTCCATCGCCACGTCAGCGATCCAGGGCCTTCAATCCTCCACCCTTGGATCCAACCGACCCTTGATCCGACCAAGGGTGGATGGTGGTGATTTCCACCATGTGTAGAGTGGTATGGTGGTTGGAGGAGCCAAACCGACCTAGGGGGGTGGTCGGCCGATCACCCCTATGGCAGGTGGGCCCTCCTCTGGCCTATGGAAGTGGCCCCCTTGGTTAGGGACCAGATGGGAGCCAGGTGGGCCTAGGGGGCGGTCGGCTGACCCCTTGGGATCTCTAGCCCACCTCATGTTCTTAGATGTTGGTCCCACTTGTCATTGAGGTTGGTTCTTGGTTCTGAGGTGGTTGTCACGTTTATCTCCTTGGTGTGGGCTCATGGATCCATGTGCTATGCTTGTGAGCCGTTGAGAGAAAGCACAGAGTGATCCAAGGGTTGGAAATCACTCTGGAGTGCTTCTCTTGGATCATGGCCGAGAGGGGAGAGCTAGTAGCCCCATAGGGTGGTCGGCCGACCCCCTATGTGGGCCCCACTGGCTCTCCTTTGCACCATTTATTCATTCGTGCATTCAAACACTCATGGACATGTGGAACTGGTTATTTGATAAAATATGCTCATGATGTGTTTGTTTATCCTTGATCCTGAGGTTGGTGGCATCATTTTGGTTATGAAAAAGTGCATCATATTTTGTGCCAACAATGACTCCATCACAAAATAAAATGAACGACTCAAGGAAGAGGTTGAGAGGCTAAGAAGGGACATGATTCATTGCATGGGATCAACAAATGCATGCACCAAATCCCATCAACAAAATCACAAGTCCAACAATGGGTTTGAATGTGCGCAATTTGAGAGGAAGGAGCAAATTGGTACAGATCAGCCTGCACAGATGGTGGCACAACAACAGCCCCAAGCAGCACAGCCACCTAAGGGTGGCAGTGCCACTATGAAGGGCTGTAGTGCCGCCCCCCACAGAAAAGGGAAGGCTACCACTTCTACCCCTACTCAAATCAAACAAAATAAGAAGAACACCATGTCAAAGAAAGGGCCTCAGAAACCAAAGAATACTTCTATCACTTACTTCAAGTGCAAGAAAGAGGGTCACCATGTGAGAGATTGCACAATGAAGAAAGAAGAGAAGGACATGAGCAAGATCCAAGAGAAGAAAAAGATGGCTCATGTTAAGTGCTCCAACTTGGGACACAATGCCTCTATGTGTTCCAACAAGGTTGATGACCAAGCAAAACTTTCAAAGAAGAAGACAAGAAGTAATAGGAAGTGTTACGGATGCAATGAGAAGGGACATGAAGTTGCATCATGCCCCCACATGAATGATGAAGTCTTGGCATCATCAAGAAAGAGGCTCACTAGTAAGGTAGCAAGCAAAAGGAAAGAAAAGAAGGCCAATAAGAACAAGAGCTGCCTTTGCTACACTTATAGAACAAAGGGAGATTTTGGTAAGGATTGTCCCATGGGTAACACTCTTAAGCTAAACTATTCAATTGATGTAAATTTGCTTAGGTGGCCCAAAAATGACACTTGTGCTTGAAATGTGATTGGTTCACCACATGCTAGCACAAAGGCCATTTGGGTGCCTAAGTCTCTTGTGACTAACCTTGATGAACCTGTAACACCCTAGGTGTTAAGCTTGAATTTGCATATCATTTCATGAGCATGAGCACAAGCATCATTTCATTCATGCATTTCCATGATCATATGAAATGATAACCCTAAGTGATCCCTTTGTTTGCATATGTGTATGTGTTAACCTAGACCTAGCTTTGTATGAGTTATGCCTGTATAACCAAGTGCCTGATGTTTTGATCACTAATGACCATCTAGAAATGCTTAGGGATGAAAATGGAACCATGTTTATGTTCATGATCAAGTCCAAATAAGATTCTAGGGTTTAAGCTCTAATGTTTGATCCTAGGAACCCTTTTGTTTGATCTAACAAATTGACCTTGTTAATGACCTTATATGAAACAGTTGGTTTAAGAAAAGTTGTAGAGTTTTTAATTCTGAACAAACTTTGTTTAACTACCTTGAGGTGATTTGGACCTTAAAATACCCTAATTGGTCAATTAAGGCTGATTTGGGGGTTGTTTTAGCTTCTAAAATCTGCCTAAGTCATAAACGTGTTTTAGTTTGAATGTTACCCTGTTTGAATGGTTGTAGTTTGAAATCTAAACCGTTTCAGTTCAAACCAAGTACACCAAAGTTGGAGTTCAACTATAGCTCTACAAAAGTGTGCAATTGGTTGAAGCTAAGAAGCAGAGGTTAGGGAGTTAATTGCTTTGCAAAACCGAACGTCAGTCGGCTTGATGGAGTTTCAAATGCAGAGCAGAGCACCATGCGCCCGGTCGGTGGCCGACCGTCGCAGGAGTTGGACGCCGCGTGGCAGCCGTACGTCAACGTTGGACCCGCGCCGGCCGCACCTTTGACGCCCGCACACTCCACCTCGCGACCAGACACTCACCCGCCCTCGCTCTCTCCCTCTCCTCTCTGCCTCGCGTAGAAACGCAGCAGCCGCGCCATTGCTGAGCAGCGCCGTCGCCGAGCTCGCCGGTGCAGCACACCGCCGCATTGGCCGCCAAAACGCACCCACAGCTTCGCCTTGCTCCACTCCATCTTTTGCACCGCTCAGTTGCCGCGCTAACCACATAGGTGAGCCAGACCGAGCACACCACGGGCGCCATTGACGACCTAAGCTTCGCCGTGGCCAGCCCAATCTAGCGCCTCTCCCTTCCTTCTAGATTTCATACGTAGTAGCCTAGAGGTTGTAGATGCTGGCCGAGGAGTCGGTTGAAGCGATTAGGGTTAGGGTTCGCCGAAACGGGAACTCCGCCGCGTGCATGCGCACGTCACCCGCAACGCCAGCGAGGTTTGCGCTGGGCTTAGTTGTGTCACTTGAGTTCGTCTCAGTCGCATTAGGGTTAGCCAGTTAGGTCGTGGTTAGATAGCCGGAGTTGGTAGAAACATCCGTGCCTTGCCACTGCCGGAACAGCAGTGTCGCACCGTCGTGAACTCGCCACCGTGCCGTTGTGCATGTGGCCGAGCTCATCGGAGGGTTTGTGTAGTCTCGATCCGAGCTAGATCGAACCGCTAGGGTTCAGTGTAGGTGTAGCCACCGCCAGTTTGGCCGGAGGAAGCTTGCGCTGACCAGCGCAAGAACCGCAGCGCCGTCGTGCCACCATGGACGCCGTCGAGCATGCTCCGGTGAACCTGGGGTACAACCAGTTACATGGATCGATGCGGGTTGCGAAGGAGAGCACGACCATGGGGATAGTTTGGCCGGAAACCTCACCGCCGACGAGGAACCGACGGTCGAGCACCTGTGGTGCGTCGGCTCTGTGAGTGAAAGAGCTGACCAGTGGGTCCCGCGTGTCATAGGCTCTAAAGTGTTTCTCTGTTTTGTCTTTTTCAGTTTTGTTTGCTAACTTTGGAAATTCATAACTAATTCTAGGAAAATGCTAAAAATGTGAAACCAGTTCTGTTAGCTTTGTTATGGTTTTCTCTATGCATGAAAAATGTTAAGTAACCTATCGTTATTGTTCTTTTGTGTTTTTTAAATAAAATGGACAGCAAGCTTTATATGTTTAGTTTAACTTGTTTAATTTATAACTAGAGTTTGGCATGTGATAAAAATGTGGTTCTTGTTGTGTTGAGCTTTTCTCAGCATGTAATTCCCATAAAAAATGTTAAAGTACCAGTAACCTGTAATTAAGTTGCATGTTGTAGTTCCTTTGTTTAAATGCTTGTTTAATTGAATGCAATCTTGTTTAAATTGCTAAGATAAGTTAAATGTGTGGGCTGTGCTTGTTAATTTTTTTACATGTGTTATATGCTTAGTATAAGCTAAGAAAAATAGAAAATCTGTTGTTTCACACTTTTCAAATGGTTTAAGTATTTAATGCTTAAAGTATGCTTGTTTCCTCATCACCAGCAAAGAACTAATTTTAACCCTGTTTTATATGTGTTTTCTGTTGAGGTGGTGAATACTAAAGTGGTAGATAATTATGTAACCTATCTTGTCTAATTTTATCATAATTTTTGGAATATTGGTTAAAAGCTTTATATCTGTTTGAATTGCTATCTGAAATCTGTTAAAACAGCTTGAGCATATTTTTTTGTTAGATTTGTTTGAGCTATTTATGTTTAGTTTCAGCAGTAGCTATAATAGACTTTGTTGTATATAACTTGTTAATATATCTGGTGTTAAATTCTAATAGCCAGAACTTGTTTAGTTTAACCTGGGTGCTTTTTACAAATTTAACTTCAAATCTGTGTTTTTCTGTTTCTTCAAAACAGCCTTGCTTGATATGTCTGTTAGACCTTTTTAATATTGGATTTAGCTGGGGAGTTTATGAAATGTTTTGTAGATAAGTTCATAAGATTTCCATAATGTCTTAGTTTGTAATTTTTGGTTGTGTGTAGCTCCAACTACACAGTTTTTCTTTCAGCTGCTGTTTTCAGTGTTTGTATGCCATGTTAATCATGTGTTAAGTGATGTGTTTGCTTTGTGCAAGTTAAGCAAGTATCTTAAGTCATGAAACTTGTTTAATGCAGGTGTAAGAGAGCTTACCTCAGAGGAGAAGCTCTATTACAGGTTGCAAAAGAAGGTAAGTGTTAATCTCTCTACAACCGAAGAGATTTGCACATATTCGATCAATGAAATAAAATGTTGCATGGAACATTCATCATGGGCATTCATCCATATGCATTAGGCATGTCTCATTTCTAGTTTATGACTTTTCATATGTATATTGGATCATCATACATGTATACATGCATCCAGGATCGCTGGAGGGAGTGACTTTGCTGGAGTTTGGGGAGATAGAAGGAGGAGTCCCACCAGAGATACAAGCTTCAGAAGCTCCAGAAGAAGGAGAACAGGGCTCTGACCTTCCTGAGTGCCCAAACCACCTTCCCTCTACCTTCGTGAGAGGCAAGCCCTGGAGCATTTATAACCTTCTCAATTCTATTTAAAGTATTTTACTTGCTATACAACCACTTGTTTGTGCATTAAGTCATTGGAGTGAGATGAAACCCTTTGCTGCATTATATCTCCTTGTCCACTCAAAAGAACCTTGTAGGCCCAGGATCGAAACCTCTACTTAGCCATGCTTAGACTGGTAGCATGGGTGGTCTATCATCCCCCACAAAGATAGGTTGCTGGTCACGGTTGGCTATATTTGCTATCGTGGAAAATAACCATGTGGAAGTAATAAATCGAGACCGGGCGGACAAGGTGTTGTGAGCCACTTGACTTGGAGGTCTTGTGAGTGGGTTCTCTCTGCCTATGTCGCTAGGCACTGGATCGTGGTTGGACATCTGCCGAGATTGAACGCATGCCTCCTTCATAGCTGGCTGAATAACTCATTTCGACCGCGAAGCCTAACTCTGTGGGTTCGGGCCGGAATCCCCTCCTAGTTGGGTCATGAAGACCGCGAGCGGCATACTAGACCGTGGGAAAGTATTCCTGATCGTCCTGGCCTGGCACCAAGGGCAGGCAAAGCTTGAGCTACCTGGCTATCCGTGAGTCTCTACTCATGCCGGTACCGGGGGATCCACGGGATACCCGAACGATAGTGAAGGTGACCCGAATAAGTGTGCCGGCAGGCATACTTGGGTGTGTTTGAGGAATAAACCTCCAGCTAGATTGGAATTCAATTCGAATCGCAGTCTCTCCCCGTCAGTGAGAAACTTGAAAGATCTTCCTCCCACTGTAGAAACTTGAACTCTAATAAGTAACCAAAAGATGGTTATATGGTTTTGATGCCAAGCACAATATGGTTATTATTGGTTGATAACTCAGTGATTGCTCTAGTACAGGTGCTAATGAGATCCTTTTAATGTTACTTAATCTGCTACCAAATGTTGTTTTCTAATGATGAGAATACATGAGTAATTAGGATGCTCTTTTATGCAAAAGTCTGCTATCCCATGAGATGCACTTGATAAAGCCTTGCATAATCCTTGAAGTGTCTATGGTTATGTATCTATCTCTCTGTTGGGTAAGTCTAGCTGAGTACAATTGAGTACTCAGGGTTTCTTTACCCTTGTTGCAGATGGTACGGTGTATTCTGGTTATTGCCAGGCGTGCCTCTACCCTGCATGTGATGAAGAGTGAAGGCCATGGGCAATGGTGAATTCTGATGTCTCTCCTTGTTGCTTTTGATGGGACTGTAGTAAGGTTGGCACTATATTTGTGTTAAATAGTTTGCAATGGGTTTTGTGAAACCTAAACTTCCGCTACTTTGATTTGAACTTGGTGTTGTAATAACACTGTTTTAAACTCTGTTGTAATATTATTTCGTTTCGAACTTATCACTATGGATGTGCGGTTACTGAATCTAGTGTTCGATCTCAGGTTGTTACTTGATTGTGGTTTGGGATCCTTCGAGATTTCAAGGACTACCAGGCATATATGGGCTCTAGTGTGCCAGTGTTGTCAGAAATGATGATCATTACACTAGTGCTCTTATATGTTGGGCGGTTCCATCATAGAGCCCATCTTGGTATAGGTACCAAATTGTACTTGAAGTGTTGTAGGTACTTGAAGGTGATATGAAGCTTCGAGGTGCTTGAGCAAGTTGATTGAAAATATTCACTCAAGCTATCAACCAATTCATATTGTCCTTTCTTATATGGTTGACCCAAAGATGAATTGATGGATATATTTCTAACTTCATATTCACCTCGGTAACTAGTACCTAACCATTGATAGCTAGCCACTTGACTTGTGTAGTCTCTAGTAATTCACAAATATGTGTGTTTGTGAATTATTAAGAGTGATTAGAGTACTTCAAATTTAAATGAATCATCTTCCATATGATGCTTTTAATGGCTCTCTAGTAGAGCAAGTTCTCATTATGTTGTAGGTTATGAAGTATAGAGACAAAAGATCATTAAGTTGCTGCTGCATCAAATTTCCGTTGACATACTCTATGAAGAAGTGCAGCACCCACACCTACTAGAAATCAGTAGGGCGGCAATGCCGCACCTATGGGCTGCAGTGCGGCCCCTCCTACCTCAGTAGCAGCTGAGATCAGTCCAAACCATCGATGAAGCCTACAATATGATCATCAGAAATGTGAAGATGAAAAGACCACCTCATCCATTACATTCATAAGGGTGGTAACAACTAAATCTCAAGTGCATTCTATTTTCACATTTTACTCCTTTGTGTCTTGTGTAGCCACTTAGGGAAATAAAGCACTTGAGGTTATATATATTGGTTATTGGCCATGGAATAAAAGTATGATTGGAATTGAATTGATCATCGACACCAAGTAACATAGATGATTTGAGTTTCCTTTGTGGACTTCAAACCAAGAATTTCAAGATGAAGAAAGCATATTTTGAGATGGTTTGAGAGATTCAAATACTTGGGTCACTGTGAAGAATACAAGTAAAAATCGAGAAGGCCGAGAATGAAGAATCAAGCTCAAGTAAAGTAGAGGCACTTATCACTCACAATTTAAGAACTCTCTAATTGATATACTCTTGTCATATGGTAGTTTGGCAAATTCTTATTCTCATCTTATGGCCATCTACATGCTCTAACGGTTATAAGTATTTCTTGGCATATTTCAATTTGATTATCCTTTTGTTGCCATGACCTAGACATAGAGTGAAATCCTAAGTTCTTAATTGAATAAAGTGCTATGTGAGAAATTCAAATACTTAGAGCACTTATCAAAATGGACTTTACTCTATGACTAGTGTTGTGAGACTAACCTTTCTCTCTAAGTGATATTTGTGTAGTCTCACTAGCTAAATGAGAGAATGTGTTTCTCAAATGGAGTGTGCTATGATAGGAAGGTCATCAATCCAAAATTATGTGATGTATTCCCTCTCTAGTTAATTTGGAGTTGATTTGTCTATTTTAGGCACTCAACATAATATGGCTTAAATCTGCCCTTTGGACTTAATTGACCAATCATGCACATTTACATTGCCTTTCCACTCACAAGAATATGCATGAGGCTTTAAGGGATATTTAGTCCATGTTATGAGGTTTCTCTATTTAGTGACCCACTTGCCATCCACATATAAAGGGTTACTAAATGAGAAACTAGTACTTGTGATACAAATATCCTCTTGTGTTTGAGATTATCTACAGAAAATCAATAACAAGAGTTTGTGCTTGCTTCATTGAATAAGTCACAAGTCTGAAGGTTACTCTTCACCTAAAGAAAGATGAGGTTGCTAGAGGCCAAAGAGACTAAGTTCTCTAGTATTGGATAAAATCAAGTTTAAGGTTGAGTTGAATATGCTATATTGATAGAATTCACAAGATTCCAAGTGTTGGTAAGAGGACTGAATGAAAATAACATCTTGTGAGTATTCTCAACTAAATTCACCCCAAGATTGGACAAGAAGTAGAGAAGAATTGAAAATCATCAAATCTGTCCAGAAAAGTGAAATCTGAGTTGGTTGCCTTCAAGAATGGATTTGGATGTTCAAACAATGATGAATTGACCTGAAACTTTGTGAGCATGATATATATATATATATATCTAGTACTTGCTGATGTACAGTTGGCATGGAGATTGATTTACAAGAAAGTCAGTTTTTGAGTTGATTTCTGTCAGCTTCAGCACTGCAGTTTTCAGACCTTCACAGTTTTGAAAGAAATTATGTTTGACCGACCTAATTGTGTCCAAATGAGATGAAATTTTGACAGCAGTTAGAGGACTCATGTATGCACATCTCTACCAAATTTCATGCATATTGGTCCAGTGGTCTGAGAGATATGAAGTGTTCTCTAAGGTTGACATAATATGAAAACTGAGTGAATTTCAGACTTTAGCAGTTGGTAGAAAATAGATTTGACTAATCAAATGGAGTCCAAATGAGCTAAAGCTTTCACATCAGTTAGAGGACTCATACATACACATCTCTACCAAATTTCATGCTTATTGGATAAGTGGTCTGAGATATATGGATTTTTCTCCAATGAAGGCAAAATTTGAAAATTCAGTGTTTGGAATTGAATTGCAAGCTACTTGAAGGAGAATTCAGTTGGAACATAGTATAAACTTTTCCCTTGATCTCTTTCCAGTCATGTGCATAAGTGTCCTTATGTTTACTCTTGTGTACACATATTGAGGGGGAGTTTAGACTATATCATGTGGGACTAATAGTTCTTTCAAGCTTATCTTGAGTAGTCTCACACATTGGAGAAAGAACTCCAAAGGAGGATGAACAATTCATACGGTTCCTTGGGTGCTTCAAAGTCATTCTTGCAGGTCTTGGTCTTTATAAACCAAGAACTTCTGGTTTAGTGTTAGATGCCCCAATCCTTGGTGGAACCAGATTTCAATGAGTTGGAGAAAATAATTGAATTGTGGACTTTTATTGTTAATTCTCCACTCTATCGCTCATCAAGGGATCATGATCCATCATATTGATTACCTAAGATCTTATCAACAAAAAATGGTAACTCCTAGCTCACAATTTGCATGTTTTATGAATTTTACCTTTTTCTCTCTATGTGAGTTGCTTTAGGTAAAAAAAAGAACTAGGAACCTAATATGGATCTTGGATGATCATGAAAGCTCTATTTCACCACATTTCTTCAAGTGATAACTATGACCATCCAAATCATCAAATCTCACTTATGATGATCATATTAATATGGTGATCTATCTACCTTGGTGGTGGTATGTTCTCTTTGGCATAAGTTCAATTGTTACAATTTTATCATGCCTTGACCAAGATATAGGATGAATCCCCCTAGACTCTTAAACCGATTCAAGTGCATTTCACAAGTAATTTGAGTACTTGATGCACATTTTAAGGGGGAGTCCATTCTATGTCTTGTGTCTTTGAGACTTACCTTTTCTTCTAGTGAATTTGTATAGTCTCTCGGTGAGAATGAGTTTCTCATGGGTATGCTACATAACTAACTCAATCCAAATCGGTAAAGCTATCTCTCATATTTATTTGGATTGAAATTTTATCTCTCAAGTAGCTACTCTCCATAATATAGCTTAAATTCCCTTGTTTGGACTCAAATGACCAAAAGTGCATATGTTCTTGTCTTCCACATATATATGTATGCACTATCAAAGAGGGGGAACTTAGTCTATGTTATGAGGTTTTACAATTAGTGATCTACATGCCTTCCACATCCAAAATAGTCACTATTTGTGAAACTCTAGCTTGTGCAATTTAATGCCATCTCTTGTTTTTGTAAGCATTTACTAGGTGACATCTATGTGACATTATGAGATACAAGCATCCATTCCAAATTGGCATCAACTTGTGAAGATTCCTTCAATTGGTGCTATACTATGAAGATCACATTTCAATTGATATTGATGGACAATCATTCAATTCGGTATATCAAGAAATATGTTTTCAATTGATATCTCAAAATGACAACAAGAGCTAGCAATGGACTCTCAATTGAAATCAAGCATAAGTTTGTGATATTTCTTTCAAGATGATAATAAAGAGAAATAGGCACAAATGAGATCTTTTTTGCTTAAACAAGTACCAAACCCATTAAAGCACTAAATTAAAAATAATCATCATGATGGAGATTACGAGGCTTAGAACAAAGGTATATCACTCCATGAACTCTTGTACTACCTTTGTGCATCTAGGCCCTTACATGCTAGTGTGTGCATGTGTATGCAATACTTTGAGTCACACCATGAGTTTGTTCTTATGGCGATGATTAGAGAATGAGTTAGATATTTGGTTGATACCTCTTTTGGTCATGGTGTGAGTTTGTCTCATGTTAAAAATGTCATCTAAGAGAGGTATGAACTAAATATGCTAACCTATCAAGAATCTTGACTTAAATTGTTGCATACTTTGTTTGGTAGAAAACATAGGAGAGAAATCTTGTATGCGAAACTTTTACCTACCTCTTGCCCTCACTTGCTTACCATAAGTTCTTCCTTTTGGTAAAGAGATCCTTTTTGGAGATTAATGCCAAAGGGGAAGAAATATTGTGAGAGAACATAGATTGATATGTGGATGTAAAGGGGTAAAAGAGAGGCATATAAATTTTTCAAAAATTGTGTGGTGTGTGTGCAAGGATAGTTTAAATTGATGCTCTATGCTAGTGTGTGACTTTCATGCCTTGAGTGATGCTTGTTTAATCTATGCTGATTTGGCAAGACGGCAGTGCCGCCCTTGGGTGCGGCAGTGCCGCCCTCTGTTGGTCAGTAATCTTTGAGTGCATGAGCTGTCATGAGCATCACGATTACCATGTTACACCTTGCACCCCACGAATGCTATGATATAGGAGAGTTCTCACACTTGTTCTTAAATTTAGGGGGAGCTCACTATATATATCTGTTGACGCCAAAAATGGGGCTTCTGGCGTCAGCACTGCGTAGGGCCTATGAAGACCGTGTACCAGCGGAGCTTGATCTCCTGGACCCCTTAAGTGGCTCAAGCCACTTTGATAATCGGTTCCAGGCGTGCCAGTCAATTTGACCTACAATTGACAAGGAGATAAAACGTCAAATTATAGAACCTGTCGGTTGTTGTCAGACAGTTCCATGAATGTGCGACTCACATATAGCCGATGAATGTAGGAGACTGACTAGAGAGTCAGCCCCGAGCAGTGTAAAGCATGATAATGGAGTACAAACAGCTATTACAGGATATTAAGCATAAGGTGCATAAATAGCCGATCGCACAGTAAGATTAAAGTAAAGATGCGATGCATGAACAATATCGCCATCGAACTACCAAATCTACTAAGTATACCAGATAAAGATTAACCATCAACAGAGGTGTGTTCCCATGCAGCCATGATGACAATTAACCTGATAACCTGACAAATCTACTAGCATTGGGGTGTTTCCATGCAACCATAAAAGTAAACGAATCAAGCCATGTCCAGTATACTTAATAGATCTAACAGATCGAAATGACAAAGTACATGCACCGTATGATTGAAGCATAACCAGATCAGCTATGTTAGCCGATATGGGATCCATGAAGCTTGAACAAGATTCATATATCTGACACCGGACGGACCTAAGTCTAGGCAGACATAACTCAACATGCACGGCATTGGGGTTCGTAAGATGCAACCGTATTGTACATGTTGAACTAGATCCAACCACACTCAAATCAATCTAATGACCGAACACATTTCTCGAACCCGCCACATGTAACTGTTGACACCGTTTTTTGACACGTGTCAAATGGGCTGAGGCTTGACTGGTCAGCGGCCGTTCTCCATCGGTATCAGGAGTTGATAATGCCGATAAGAGGGTGCTATGAGTTTTGCCGATGGAAGCTGATGAGCCTTGTCGACCAAATCGGTGAAGTCTTGCTGGAACTGATTGCCGATGAGGAGTCTTTGCCGATTGCCGATGAAGGGGTCTTGCCGATTGCCGATAAAGGCTTGTTGCCAATTGCCGATGGAAGATGGTTGCCGATTGCCGATGAAGAAGATGCTGCCGATTGCCGATCGGAAAAGTATTACCGATGCCGATGGGCGTGATTTAGCACTTGGTGGCAGCGGAAGACTACCGGTGACCAAAGAAGGAAGTTGCAGGGATCTGCCGATGGAAAGTTTCCATCGAAGAGTATAAGGAAACTGGTGTTCTGTGCCAGTATTAATATAGTGGTTTGCGTCCGACTCTTGTATGGGTCGCTTATTTTCCTTTAAAATATGTGTGTTTGTTTAGGGAATAAATATTGTTATTCAGCTCCTGCGCGAGTCGGTTTCCTTTAAAGTAGGAGTTTGTTTTTAGGAAAGATATGTGTCGTGTCTTTGTACAACTCTCCATGCGGGAGTATAAATATGAGCCCAAGGGCTATAGAATCCAATTAAAAAACAAACCAATTCTACTTTTTATCTTACTTTTACCGCAATTTACCTTTATTATGCATTAGTTATAGCTTAACGAGTTCTTCAAGCTTTCGACGGGCTGCATCACCTTGATCTCCGTCAAAATCCTTGTTAGTTCCGTGTGGGAGTACCTCTAGGCTTTGGCAATTCGGGCGCATCGCTGTTTGCCTCGTCTAGCTCTGCTCTAAGTTATCCGTGATCAATCTGAGCCTTGACGTCCGGGCGCATCGCTGTCGTCTCGTTCAGTTTGTCATAGTTATCATCCTTGTCGATTGATTGGTCAAATCGACTGGCATGCCCTCGACATCGAGCTTTGGGTAATAGCCCGAGGTGTTCACGGATCTGACGCTTTTTGTGTCAACACCTCTTTTGGCACGCCCAGTGGGACCCGATTATATAAATATATTTATCATGACTAATCCCAGGAGTGTCATTGAAGTCTCCACAGCAGATCTGACAGGTCATCAGAAACAAGCTCTGGAGCAGGCAATGGGGGAATACAAGCGCTCGGACCTTAGATCCTTCAGCCTGAACGGGATCGGCGAGGCAACACACAAGCAAGATCCGCCGTCGCCGCGGCAGACCACCTCCAACGCCGATCCTGGTAAAATACAAGAGATGGTTAATTCTGCATTCAATAATGCATTCATTAGCCAATCCAATGTGTTGTCCGATGCTATATGCAATGCTGTCAAGCAAACTTTCAAGAGGCAGGCACCGTATTATGTTGGTCCAGAGCATCGTCGACTCGAATCGGCATCTGTTGCAACTCCGTTGGCGGTTCCAAGGGTGTCTTCACCAAGTATGAACCAATCTGCAGACGGGATCGCGCCACCAAGATTGAGCCCGACAAGCATTACTCAGACGAACGCAAATCTGATGGCTTCAACAATATCTGGACCTATAATCCAAAGTCAGCCAGCTTCTACCAACTGTTGGGGATATGGTATGTCTCCAAGTCTATCTGCCGATTCCAGATGGGCCAAGGTAACCATGCAGGGTGGGAGGCTCCCGTGGCATCGACAACGTCTGCACAGCCGATGGTTCCGGTGATGCATTACACTACATCTTCTCAGGCGCAGTCGCCGATAGGGAATCTACAAACAGCAATACCTAGCATACGGTACGCCCGAGCATCAGCAAGTCACCTGCCGATACAACGAAGTCCGGCTGTTGCAAGTCAACCTACGGTGGCAATAAATTATCCGGCGCCACAAGAACAAGCCTCGGCTGGCTATCAGTCATCGGCAGCCGTTTGGCCGGTGCAGCAAGGTGTGCTGATCGCCAATCAGCCTGTATCGGCGGTTGCCCCTCAAGTCGCGATACCCGTGAGTCCAAGTAGTCATCCGGGGGCACAACAAGAACAAGCATCAGCCGGTTATCTGCTATCGGCAAATGCTTGGCCGATGCAACAAAACGCGCCGGTAGTTAATCAGCCTACATCAGCAGCTTCTTGGCCGATGCAATCAACCACGTCAAGCGTCAGTCAGTCAGCATCGGCCGTAGCTGTTCAACAAGACTCAGCTGGCTATCAATCACCAGCAACTGTTTGGTCAATGCAACAAGGTGTGCCGATTGTCAATCAACCTGTATCGGCCGTAGCTACGAATCAAAGCTATCATCAGAGAGTACAAGGGTTGCAGGGATCAGCTGGCTGCCAACCATCGGCAAGTCTTGGGTCGGTGCAACAAAACACACCGAGTGTCAATCAGTCTGCATCGGCAGTAGCTGCCCCGCCCGTGGTATTCGCAAGTCAAGGCTATCATCTGAGTGTGCGAGAGCTGTGGGAGTCAACTAGTTGTCAACCATCGGTAAGTCATGTGCCGATGACACACAATGTAGGTTGGATTAGTCAATCGCCGATTCAGCGACAAGTTGCACAGCCTGAACGCCAAGTGGCAAGGACCCTGCAGTATCATCCGGCGAATCTTCAGAAGGAAGTATCGGTATATCAGCCGATAAATACTACGCTGCAATACTCGCAGGAAAGGGCGCACAATGGAACATTGGTACAGCAACCGATGAATGCAATAGATATAACGCCACAACACAAGCTGGCGATGGTGCAAACTTGCTCATCGGCAACACAGCCGGTGCACGGTGTTATTATGACTAGTGTTGTGCATGCGCCAATCATTCCAAGTGCTTCGATGACAGGATCTAGGGAGATAATTCAGCATACTCAGCCGGCTGGCATCCAGAGTTTCTCATCGGTTGATCAGCCGATGTACAACACGCAGCAGATTGGTGTTACTAATATATCGGTTGCCCCGATTTGCTCGCCACAGGGGTATGAAGTACATCAACTAGTGGACATCCAGAGTGGCCCATCGGTCAATCAACTGATGCATAGTATCCAACAGGTTGGTATTGCCGATGGGCCGATCGTTCCGGCTTGCTTAATGCGAAGACCTGGAAAGATGCACCAATCTACTCAGACAGTAGGCGTCCAGGATTGCTCATCGGTTAGGCAGCCGATGCTCGATGCTGCTGATGTACCAATCGCTCCGACTTGCTCACCACGGAAACATGAGGGAGCACGTCTATCTGTCCCACTAGAGAACGAATCTACACATCGGCAGGATACAAAGGTGTTTTCGACCAAGGTAGAACATTCAGAGCTGGACGAAGAGCCAGACCTCGACATTGCTGAGTTGGAGACATTCACTTTTGATATCACGAACACCGATCAGGATGTTAAACCATTTGACGAGATGGACGTCGGTACTGTTGAATGGTGTGAACGATTGGGAACCGATGCCACGTACGCTCAGCCAGAACAGGGCTGGAAAGTTCACCTTCGATGTCACGAAGGCTGATGGGATATTTGACTTACTGCTTCAGGAAGGGCGGGTTAAGCTAGCCCCTAATCAGGTAATTCCATCGGCCGAGGAGCTCAATGATACCGGGTACTACAAGTGGCACAATACAACTTCTCACAGTACCGGCGACTGCGAAGTGTTTAGGCAACAACTGCAGTCAGAAATTAACTCTGGGCGGATCCAATTTGAAGGTCCTAAAGTCCAAGAACCGATGGAAATTGATCAGCGTCCGTTTCCAAATAATATGGTGGAAGCCGGTGGCAAAACTAAGGTGCTGACATCGGACGCTGCTAGAAAGAGTGCATCGGTGGATCCCGATCATCAGGTGGCCGAGCGTGACATCGGGAAGTTTGCCGATGACAGGAAAGGCAAAAGAATTGCCGATAAAGGTACTTGTGTCAGCAGGGCTCCTGGCATAATAATCACACACAAGCTACCAAGGCGGGACTATCGGCAATCACGAGATGAACGGTATCGGCAGAAAGAAAAGGAACAGCGGGAGTGGCTTCGTCGGAAAAATCATTGGAGGTGTCCCTTCTTCATTTACTGCTGGGAAGAGGGCATTAAGCTACCCACTTCCGATGACTGTCCTGAATGCAATGGGTATCGCACTGCCGATCAGTCGAGTAAGCCTTGTTTGGATGATCGGGCATCTAGGTGCGCCAAGCCACTCGGAAAGAGGAGATCGGTACGCGACCAACTGGGGGGCAAGCTTGATGCCCATAGCAGGTTTGGCAGGTGGGTTGATCAAAGGGAGAGCAAGAAGCGGGCCAAGACAAAAATACCCGACGAAGAAGTGCTCTCCAGAAATTCAAGCATCGGAAGAAACGCCGATGTAAGAAGTGAGAGGCAGCACCAGCCTGTTCGGAAAACCAGACCTCAATGGTGCCCTAAAGGTCTGAACAAAACCCAGAAAAGAAGAACTGAGCACCGACGCCGCAAGAACCTGTACGATGATGCAGAACCTTCAAGGGAGAAACAGTGGAGGCCAAAGCGTAAGGATGGGAGTCCATCGGCAGACGGCAGCATTGTGCCAATGGTCTAATCGAGGTCAATCTTGGACCTGCAGGCTTGGGGGCTGCAATCGGCAGACTGGCGATTTCAATTATTATACTTGGGGACACCTACCGATGGTTTGCATATAGAGATGCCGCGCTGCCGATAGATGCGTTAGTTGCCAGAAGACGGATGTGAGAATGGTTCTGCTGCGCTTGCGCATGATAACTAAGTATGTGTTGCGCACGTCCTGGGGTGCATGCTTTGCGGTGGGTCTATCGACGTTATCCTGATTCTTATCCGGTGGAAATATGAAGTCTCGCTGCCGATTGTTGTTACAATCAGGCTAAGTACCAGGGTTAGTTAATGAGTTGGATCACTCAACATTTTAGCTGATTTGATGAGTTATGCTATCGGTAATGATGGTCGATGACTGGGTAAACAAGTTTGCCGGTGGTACTCTAGAATGGAGATTGATTTTACTGATCAGGATTGAGTTCTAGGTCTGGGGGTTTTCTAATCAAGTTCCTACTGGATAAGACAGTCTACCTCCAGCAGAGCATACATGCCAGAAGTTCCCGAAGGGGTTGACGTACGACGTATTCGTTTGAATGCCGATAAGAAAAATTGTAATACATCGGTAAAAACATGCAAATATTATATTACAAGACGAGATTAAGTATCGGATTACATTTTTGCCGAAACAATATGCATTACAGTAAGGAATGAATAAGGTCTATCGCGCGCAGGCGAATCTGTTCTATCTCGTCCATCTCCTTGGCGTCGGCATCGGCAGAGCCCTCAACCAGTTTGATCTTCTTCTTCCATAAGATGGCTTGCCGGGCATGCTGGTCCCTTTCTTGCTGCAGAACCTTGATGGAATCAGACAGTTGGGTTTTGTGTTGGTTAGCTGCAGTCAGATCCTCCTCGACCTTGTGTAGCTCCGCCAATAGCTCCTCCTTCCTTGCCGATAGTCGAGAGATGTCTTGGTCTAGGTTGCCGATGGAAGCTTTTGCTTGACCGATGTTTCTGTGCTTCTCATCGGCAAGGTGTTTATATTTAAGCTTCTCTTCTTCGCTCTTGGCTTGAGCGGCCCTATCGGCAATACGACAGGCGAGCCTCTGGTACTGAATCTGTTTGACGTCGATAGAGGCTGCCTGAAGAAGGACTTCTGCTGCGTCGGCAGGGAGATGACTTTGGATATCTTTGAAAGCAATCCTTGCTGCCGATGAGTCTTGGATGAGCTGGGATGTCTCTTGTAGCAGCAAAGAAAGCAGTGCCTTAAGCTTGGTTTTAATCTCTGCCGGTAAAGCTGGGACAGAGCTCTCTTCCTCCTCGTCATCGGGTATATCGACTGAGAAGGAAAATAAACTATCTGATCGGAGGGGATCTTGGCGCCTATCTTCATCCTGCGGATTGAGACTGAAAGAGAAGAGGCTATCTGGGGAATCTTGGGCCTGAAAACAGAAGGGTTATAATATGCCGATTCTAAAATTATACTATGAGTTTTCAGGTGATTGACTTACCATCTTGAAGCGGATTTCTTGCCAAGGGCTTGGCATTCTAGATGGCCCAGCCTCGTCTTGAACATCGACAGCAGGTGCCGATGGATGAGCTTCTGTCAGAAGAACAATCGGCGTCGTTGGCAATGGCGACATTGTCGTTGGTGTTGCTTCCGGCATAATACTTGATTGTGGCGCTGATGCTGCCCTTTCATCGGGATCTTCAGTTGGTATTGATGCCGATGTTACCTTTGCCGCTACGACGAGCGGTACTGTCGCATCGGCGACTTCGGTTGACGGTGCCCATAATGTTGCTTCGGCTGCTATAGGTACAGCTGCTTCATCAGGGACATCGGCTGATGGTACCGATGCCGATGCCACCATCATGGGGGTTTCTTCGTCGAAAGCTTCGGCTGATGGTGCCGATACTGCCTCTGCAGTGGATGAGGCTGCCTCCTGACCGACGACGTCGTCCATCGGCTGACCCGGGATGGGAGCCATTGGAGTTTCCGCCGATGACACACCGACGGTTGGTGGTGCTGCTTGTGCCGATGACGAAGATGGGCTAGCCAGCCTCAAACGTCTCCTTTTCTTGGGTGCGGTAGCAGAGGATCCGGCCCGTTTCGATGAAGACTGGGGGGGCATCGGCAGCTGGACTTGAAGGTGCTTGTCTGCTCGGGGCAGTTGCCGATGACCTTATAGCCTGAAAACATTCAATGCAAGTTATACGAAGTAGATGTTGCCGATTAAACAGTATATAATCGATGAGTGAAGATGAGTTTACTGCAAACGCCCGCATCAGGGCAGCAGCAGCGGCCGATGTAGCCTTGGCTTTTGCAGGTGTCGGTGAGGGTACCTGTCGTGGGATGAAGGCAGCTAACGAAGGAGCCTTATGGCCGATGAGTGATATGGGACTCATCATTCGACGCTTAAAAGGCTTGCCGCTCTTGCTCATCGGAGGAATCGGGTCATCGACCTGTCAAACACAAGAAGGTCAAATACCGATGGCGAAGGTACAAATGAGGAATGCATCGGGATGAGGACTTACTGCGTCGTCGGGGATGATATGATCGGCATCGATCATATGCCGATAATAGTGCGATGACTTGGTGAACAATTGACACCTCCACTCTTGCCACCAAGACTTGTACTCATTTGTGATGAAGGAGGTTGGCGACCAGGAGGATAGGTCAAGATCCGATACAACAGCATCAGCAGGAAGACTGACAACTTTATTCCAGTCCAGAGCACTGGAGAATGTCTGCCTAGGCTGCACTACTTTGGAGTAACAGAGTTTGATTGGCAGTTGGCCGAATGCCAGTTGTCTTGCCGCTACCGATGGGTAGTAAAATTCAAATGATGGGGGGGCGTTCTTTCCCGATCCAAATATGTTCACTGGGATAGCCCGAGGAATGATACTGGCCTTCATCATTGTCTGGTTTTCAGGAACATCCCATCGGTAAGATTAAATAACAATGGGAATTGATTATCTACATCGGCATATGGCCACCAAAGTCGTTCTGCAGCAGGAATTCCATTGTAAAACTTCTGAAAGAAGAGGCCGAATTGCTCCGCATCAGCATCGGTTCCTGGCAGCACGATCGTGGCCTCTCCAAAATTGAGTGGAGAGCGAGTTGCCGATTCATCCTCTCCGCACTGGTGGTCCTCTGGTATATCTCTTGGGAATCGTTGAGCGAATAAGTCAAGCTGGAGTGTTTTCTGCATATGGGCGTGTAGCCACATGTTAATAAACCACCAGGGGCCTCCAAGATTGCCGATGTGCTCACCTAGCAGTAACTTCTGGGACACTTGATGGAGGAGACGATATACTGATCCTAGAAGATATCTTCCCAAAGGAAGCCCTGTCCCATTGGCAAACATCTCAGCTACTGGGAGATACATGGTGGTAGGTCCAACTGCCTTACCGCAGAAGATGAATTTATCCAGCCACATGTTCAGGAAGGTGGCGTGCTCTCTTTGGTTTACTGATCCAGTTTTCTGGTATTCCTGAATGTAACCCGTCCAACCGCCGATGTTCCGGGTATTTATTCTGTGCTCGGCTTTCCTATTAAACAAGGAGGGGGTATCGGCAGAGGAGATGTCTAAATCGGTCAGCATGTGGACATCAGCAAGAGTGGGGGTGGCTGGTCCATGTCGGAATAAGAATGCGTTCAGAGTGTCTGACCAGAAGTAAGAGGCGGCTATTAACATGTTCTCATTCTTCTCCATATCGGCAATAGACAGCCTGATACATTGGTCCAGACTGCGCTCCTGCCAGTAAACTTACTGCGCGCTGGCGACTCTAAGGTACCAGTTCTTCCACCCTTTGGTGGGCTTGGGCCATGATCGGAATGCATCTTTCCACAATCCCAGACCAAAACATTCAGATCTAAACGGAATCCGGTTGGTTTCTGCATTGATTATATAGCTGGGATCTGGGTTCCCTATGGGGCCTAAGCAACTGAAGGTAGAACCGATAAGCGGAATCACTACCCTGTTGTATAGTTCCTAAGATTCAAAGAAGAAGGCGAAGAGCAGTCAGGAAGGAACGAAGACAGATCCAGATTTGTGCGGATTGCAGGGAGCTGGATTGGGAGGAGGATAAGTCTTACCTTTGGGATGTCGACCTAGATCGCCATTGGAGTCGAGAGGAGTGCTTGGTTCGTCCTTAGATTGCGAAGGGTACTGTTGCTCGAGCTTGTGTTCTTCAGGGCAGCCGGAGGTTGAAGATGAAGGCAGGAAGGTGAAAGTGAAAATGAACTCGGGTAAAAAGGACGGTATGGGCCCCAGTAACTTTTATAAGCCTATTCAGGGGCATTTTGGGGTTCTGTTTCACACCGTGCAGTAATGTGGAGGCGCCCGCGGTAGATACGCGCGGTGATCGAGGTGGTCTGTAACTGTTCGTGCTACAATCGAGGGATTTTATTATTAAATTGCAGTTCCACACGCGGGGAATCGAGGAAACCGTACGCCTATCTCGGGGGTAACGGCTACAGCAACGGCTACAGTGGAGAGAATTTCGGCACGTAAAGTTATACGCTCCGAAACTGGGGGGCATGTGTTGACACCGTTTTTTGACACGTGTCAAATGGGCTGAGGCTTGACTGGTCAGCGGCCGTTCTCCATCGGTATCAGGAGTTGATAATGCCGATAAGAGGGTGCTATGAGTTTTGCCGATGGAAGCTGATGAGCCTTGTCGACCAAATCGGTGAAGTCTTGCTGGAACTGATTGCCGATGAGGAGTCTTTGCCGATTGCCGATGAAGGGGTCTTGTCGATTGCCGATAAAGGCTTGTTGCCGATTGCCGATGGAAGATGGTTGTCGATTGCCGATGAAGAAGATGCTGCCGATTGCCGATCGGAAAAGTATTACCGATGCCGATGGGCGTGATTTAGCACTTGGTGGCAGCGGAAGACTACCGGTGACCAAAGAAGGAAGTTGCAGGGATCTGCCGATGGAAAGTTTCCATCGAAGAGTATAAGGAAACTGGTGTTCTGTGCCAGTATTAATATAGTGGTTTGCGTCCGACTCTTGTATGGGTCGCTTATTTTCCTTTAAAATAGGTGTGTTTGTTTAGGGAATAAATATTGTTATCCGGCTCCTGCGCGAGTCGGTTTCCTTTAAAGTAGGAGTTTGTTTTTAGGAAAGATATGTGTCGTGTCTTTGTACAACTCTCCATGCGGGAGTATAAATATGAGCCCGAGGGCTATGGAATCCAATTAAAAAACAAACCAATTCTACTTTTTATCTTACTTTTACCGCAATTTACCTTTATTATGCATTAGTTATAGCTTAACGAGTTCTTCAAGGTTTCGACGGGCTGCATCACCTTGATCTCCGTCAAAATCCTTGTTAGTTCCGTGTGGGAGTACCTCTAGGCTTTGGCAATCCGGGCGCATCGCTGTTTGCCTCGTCTAGCTCTGCTCTAAGTTATCCGTGATCAATCTGAGCCTTGACGTCCGGGCGCATCGCTGTCGTCTTGTTCAGTTTGTCATAGTTATCATCCTTGTCGATTGATTGGTCAAATCGACTGGCACGCCCTCGACATCGAGCTTTGGGTAATAGCCCGAGGTGTTCACGGATCTGACGCTTTTTGTGTCAACAGTAACAACCGCAACTAGTGAATTGGCCGATAAGATCATAGATCTATCACCTCTCTAAATGTAAAGAAGGAAAACAACAGAGGAAAATAGATCTAGATGGAAATAAAGCACAGGCCAATCCATTAGATGAGATTGGGAAAGATATTGTAGCAATAGATTGAACAAAGCATAACAGACAATATCGATAACTTGATGAATATATTAGATAGCCAATCTAATAGAGCTGATAACTAGCTTAAAGCCCTGATTCATGTGAGATTGAAGCAATGCAGCCACATGAACAATAGATTCAAACCGATAACTAGCTCATACCAAGCTTGCACGAGTTACACAATACAGCTGTACAAACGAGACATGAACCAAGGCTAGACTTACAAGCAAACCGGAGGTCGATCTAGTCGATGCCGCCCAATCCATCGAAGGTTCACCGGAATCTACTCTACTCCTACTCCTAGGGGTGGCCGAAGGCCGGAAACTAAGGACTAAGTTGTGTATTTGATTGATTGGATGTCTTTCTCGTTCCCTAACCTTTGATATTTATAGACCACATAGCATAACCCTAACTGGCCGTCGCACAAATCCTAATGATAAGGAAACAAATCCTAACTTGGGCCTCAATCCATTCCATCTCCGAGAATACCGTGTGTCGGCCGAAAGATATCTTCATGATCTCTTATTTCATTAGTCGATCTTCCGGGTCCATTTTAGATGCCTCCCCCGAAGGCCTGCTAGGGGCCCATCAGTGCGTATCTGGCCATGCCAAAATACGGTGTTAACACATGCCCCCCAATTTTGGGATAAACTTTTTTTATTCCAAAATTCCTTCGGAGACCCCAAAAGTCATACCAACAGTCGGCTCGCCTTCCCAAAATATCTCTGCACTGTTGGGAACTGAAACGGCCGACCCCTACGCTTCTGCTAACTTCATGCCGCAGCGCGTCCTTGAATCGACTCTTCATCTTCGTAGTGGATCTATATAATGCTATGTGCCCCCTCGGGCTTAGATACTCATCCATAGAAATTTCATAAAGTAACCTTCCGAAGTCTCAAGGTCCACCAAGAAAACCCCAATGGCCGGAGACGATAGCCGTGGAAAGCGTCCGATCGAAGAACCTTTGTCGGAGATTTCTTCCTCCCATCGATGTCTGCGCACGACTCGGTGACCGATCCTCTATGTGCCTCTAAGATCTCCTCCTGGTGTGGTCATCACTTGTTTATTAATTTGTCTGCCCATTTTTAGATCTTCCAACAGCGATGAGGCTTCGTCACCCGGCTCCAACCCCGGTAGCGCCAATCTGGTGGCCTACCGCTCCGTGATGGAAGAACGTTGTCGACTCCACGAGTCATACTTAGAGTTGACTAAGGAGATAGATCGTCTCCGCAATCTGTCTGATGCGCACCAGGTGGCTCTGGCCACCGCCGAGGATGAGGTTGCCGATACAAGGCATCGACTATCCGAAGCCGATGGTCAAGCGGCAGGTAACGCATCTTTAGTCGCTCCAGTTCCTCAGACCCCTTCTTCATCCTTTGTTTTGACAGCACTAACGGCACAATTAGAGAATTTGCGTCGCATAGCCCCCATCGCCGCCAACACCGTGAATGCCCAAGGCGATACCCTAAACCAACGCCTCCAGGACATCCCGCGCCAGATCATGGAGATCGCTCTTCACGATGTCCACCACGGAGCTATCACTTCCCTCACTACCGCTGAAGCCGTCACGGACTATCGACTCCTGGAGATAGCACCTGGCTTCCCCAGGCAAGAGGGACCCAAGACCATGAAGATCTCCAGGAAGCCTTCCAGGAGCATGGCGAGGTGAGAGTAGATGTAACTCGTGCCGAGGACATTGTAAACAAAGTGTTCCTTAGCAATTAGCTTGTATTAGGCATGAATCAATATAATGACCTTGAAATGCTCCGTGTGCCTCATGATGGTTGTTATGATCTTTTACTTCCATGTTCATCTGAATCAGGTCACCACTCTGCGCTTCAACATCGCCGAACTCGTGAGTCGCGATCAGCTGATCCGCACCTCGTTATCCAAAACTCCGATTGGCTACTTAGCCGATTTTTCCTGCAGCAGACTTTACTTCAGCCCACCGAACAGATATTTCCTTCATTTATGCCGGTGTCATAAGCACCAATTAGACATCCTGAAGTGGTATCCAGCATACATCTCTTTCTTTTTATCTTCGCCAAAACGCCCCTATGGCGAACTCTAGCGATCGTCGAGCAATCAGCTTTTCTGGTAGCATTCTGCAACCACCATGATGTCGGCTATTCAGGTAGGTAGCCATTACTTCCTCGCATAACTTATTTTACCGAGAGCCTGACCGTTTTCTCAGCACCGACGTTGATGAGTCGAGTTTCGTCCCCACTGTGTTGCTCCGATGACGACCGGAGGGATCTCTTCCAAAGCACCCTGGGTGGACAGACGTCGTCTTCAAGAAGAACGCGAAAGGTCATCTTTCTTAGGGAAGGAGCTGATATCGGCAAAAACCACCATTCTGAATACCCCGGCACCCCTGGACTCAATGCCAAGGCTGGAGGCATGCTTCTGGGCTC
Organism: Microstegium vimineum; assembly: GCA_022036555.1. NCBI lineage: Eukaryota > Viridiplantae > Streptophyta > Magnoliopsida > Poales > Poaceae > Microstegium > Microstegium vimineum. The sequence continues at coordinate 34,560,193 of CM039126.1, forward strand.
TGTAATTTATTAGACGATTGCAAACCCTAATCATCACAATCTCAACCGATCAGATCCGTACTGACCATGTCGGTTATCTCAACTGACGCACTCTTCTGGTGTTAGGCAGAGTTCGCCTGTTTGGCGCGCATTCGGGACCTGGTCTTTCATTCTGTCACTTAAGGAGCCACCTTTGCCCTTCTGGAACAGAAACCACTGGTGTAGATGTCTTGCGGCGTTGTAGGCCCAAACTTCACCGGTATCTACACAATGCACGGCTTTCCTGCGATGATGGGGAGATTCCAAACCAATGGGGTAGGCTGTCACCAAGATGATGTCAATAGATCAACTGATCGACTGCTTGTCCTTGGAATAAGAGTTTATTCCTTCCGTAAACACCTCCACTCTCCTTTTACTTATTTTTTGTTCTAAAGGCGATACATCGTATTGGCTGTGTGCTAGAGGTGATATGAATTATACCAGCTACCCATTTTGACCGACTAGTGACGTTTTGGCCCATATGCTGGAGTAGTGTTCCTGCAAGATTTCGCTTGAAGTCTCCAGATCACTCTCCCTTCCCAGAATTCCAACCCAATATGGTTTCCTCGTCTGGTGTTCATCTACCGTATTTACTGTCCTCAGCTCCTATTGGTCCGAACCCTTTTCGAGCCTTCTTCCTCTGTTGGTGCTTTACCCTCGCCCTCAGGTGTCCATTTGATGCCGACACGAGAGGAGGAATTAGGTGGCCATAGATGGTTCCGCACTGGTCCTTGTAAGTCCGCGCGACCAGTTAATCCCCAACTGAGAATCTGTGAGGAGGTTACGTTCCGTTCGATTATCGGCAGTCATTGGTTTAACCAGGGAAGCATATTGAAACCTGCCCCTGAGGAGATGCCGAGACGATCCCAATGCACCTTGGCTGATTTATACAAATCAGATTCTTGGTGGTACAAGGACCCACTTTGCTAATTTCTTCATTTGGAATACGTATCTACCAAATTTAGACTTTGATATCACTGCATACTGGACCAGATATTCCTCGACCATCTTAAAAACCTCCTACTGTTCGTTGCTCCATGGCCACCTTCATTGATTCTCCTGGCTTCATCAGGACCGAGGTTGGCGGGGTTTCGGTCGACGAGTTCAGTGTGAACCATCAGATGAATTGGTCTTGCCGATCAAAGATTGCAGCTCGGTCTCGGTAGTATGGCCTAATCATGTCAGCATCTTTACAACTATTCCTGGTGCCTGGTTGTGTGCAAAGAATATCAGGAACCCCAGTGGTTCTCCAAGAGCATACTTGTGGGGTACATCCCCAAACCATGTTTCCTTGCACCCTAAGGTGGCGTCGAGATCTTCAAGATGCTCTCGGTACTCCTTGGGTCCATGCCACCACACTGCAAATACTGTCGATCACCTTATGGCTGACAAGTCATACCGGTACCCTTTGATCTGAAGGTTGTAACTCCTCGCCTGCGCAATCAAGCGAGTCAGAGCATCCGCCGGCAATCACGCGCCACATTCTGCCATGAATACCTGATCGTGTCCAACATTGTCATCCATACATTGATTACCTTGTAGCCTATCGTTGTATCAACTAGCATATCGTTCACCAGTATTTGGTACTTGTTTGTCGGTGTATTTTCATGGTGGCCTCCGAGATTGATGCAAGCTCCGCTCACTCTTCCTTCTTACACACAGGGACCAGGTAGACGATTCTTATTGAAAAAGACCTCTGTTTTTACAGAGCCGAATGATCACATCGTGTCGGCCTTGACGTTGGTCCTACCCTTCCTAGGTCGCTGCTTATCCCAGCCGATACCTTTCCTTGAAGGGTAGGTGATGCTCGATCGGCTTCTGTTTCAAACTGGACATTTTGCAATTCCAAACCAACATTCTTTGTGTTTCAGAACAATCCTCTCCTATCCTAGGGGCTTGGTTTGGCTCTGTCACACGCCGGCCTAGGCTTGTCGCCATTTAGCTTGCTGGCCAACGTAGGTCCCATTGCCCAGTTTGTCCCCGCCGTTGCCTGTTACCCCTCCTCATTCAAGCCGACTGCTCGGGTCAGCTGTTGACACATGATGTTGAGAGTGGTGAGGTCTTCTCGCAACCTTCTGCCCAAAAAGTAGTCAAAAGCATAATCCTCCAAAACCCAGTGAGCAGGGTTGACGGTTGCTATAGAAATCGAATCGTCGGCCAAAATGACCTCTAGTTCGTCATTGTCCAGCCATTGCACCATGACCTGGTGCATTATGGATGGGATACAACAGTTGGCATGAATCCAGTCTCTACCCAGGAGCAGATTGTACGAACCGTCTCCGTTGATGACAAAGAAAGTTGTCAACAGAGTTTTGCTACCAACCGTCATCTCCACTTGCAGAACCCCTTTTGCTTCAGACTGCCTTCCTCCAAAGTCGTCTATCGACAGATCTATGTTGAAGAGTTTCTCAGATTCCAACCCCAGTTTTGGGATGATGTGGTCTAGCATTAGGTTGATCGAGGCACCACCGTCGATTAATATCCTCCCGACGGATCTCTCATTGATATATCCTTGGATGTATAGTGCTTTCAGGTTCCTGTGCTTGGCGGGTTTGCCGAAGACCGCCCGGAACTCATGCGTGAGTGCGCTAGTCTGTTCTCCGAATTCTGACTCATCGAAGTCGGAGTGGACTTCAGCGGCCACCGGTGCTCTGAACTCCACAGGCAGGAAGAAACTGGCGGCATGACCTTCACGTCGCCGCCTGTCAGCCCTCTAGCGCCGGAATCTTCTCTTCTGGGTCTTGGTCAGCCTTCTGGGGCTCTGGGATGCTTGGTGCTTGTTGGGCTGGCCTGGCCGATACTGAGCACGGTCTATGCTAACAACCTCAGTACTAGGCCAACCTCGAACACCGTCTTTGATGACACACCGATTCCCTCCTATATTCTACTCATACCTGAGTGAATCGGCCGTCAGCTTGGAGCCTTTTGTATTCTTTGAACCGTTTGTTGCACCCGGGGCAATTATCCCTGGTAGGCAACTCCAGATTCTTATCGAAGCAGTACGTGAAGAACGAGCAATTCTCATGCACGTCAATTGGCTCCACAGCTCTGGAATGCTCTGCCAGCAGTTTCTTCTTCTTATCTTCTTCGTTCTGACGTCTCCATCTTGCCAGAGCAGTGGACAGATAGTCGGTGCCGGGCAGATCGACTATCGCGTTCAAGACGAGTAAGGCTCTTTGACATTCCATCCTTCGCAGGATCTCTTCAAACTCTTCCTCGGTCACCAGAGAGGCTGGACCGAGGGTCTTCAACCTCTCGTCTTTGGTCATGTATGAGACTTCTGCTTTGCCTTTGTCCATGTCTGGCGATTGTGGTCCCACTGTACGTGCCAAAATGTATTGATGCCAAAAATGGGGCTTCTGGCGTCAGCACTACGTAGGGCCTGCAGAGACTGTGTAGCAGCGGAGCTTGATCTCCTGGACCCCTTAAGTGGCTCAAGCCACTTCGATGATTGGTTCCAGGCGTGCCAGTCAATTTGACCTACAATTGAGAAGGAGATGAAACGTCAAATTATGGAACCTGCCGGTTGTTGCCAGACAGTTCCTTGAATGTGCGGCTCTCATATAGCCGATGAGTGTAGGAGACTGACTAGAGAGTCAGCTCTAAGTAGTGTAAAGCATGATAATGGAGTACAAACGGCTATTACAGGATATTAAGCATAAGGTGCATAAATAGCCGATCGCACGGTAAATTAAAGTAAAGATGCGATGCATGAACAGTATCGCCATCGAACTACCAAATCTACTAAGTATACCGGATAAAGATTAACCATCAATAGAGGTGTGTTCCCATGCAGCCATGATGACAATTAACCCGATAACCTAACCAATCTACTAGCATTGGGGTGTTTCCATGCAGCCATAAAAGTAAACAAATCAAGCCACGTCTAGTATGCTTAATAGATCTAACAGATCGGAACGACAAAGTACATGCACCATACGATTGAAGCATAACCAGATCAGCTATGTTAGCCGATATAGGATCCATGAAGCTTGAACAAGATCCATATATCCGACACCGGACGGACCTAAGTCTGGGCAGATATAACTCAACATGCACGGCATTGGGGTTCATAAGATAGGGCCGTATCGTACATGTTGAACTAGATCCAACCACACTCAAATCAATCTAATGACCGAACACATGTCTCGAACCCACCACATGTAACAACCACAACTAGTGAATTGGCCGATAAGATCATAGATCTATCACCTCTCTGAATGTAAAGAAGGAAAACAAAGAGGCAAATAGATCTAGATGGAAATAAAGCAAGGACCAATCCATTAGATGAGATTGGGCAAGATATTGTAGCAATAGATTGAACAAAGCATAACAGACAATATCTATAACTTGATGAATCTATTAGATAACCAATCTAATAGAGCCGATAACTAGCGTAAAGCCCCGATTCATATGAGATTGAAGCAATGCAGCCCCATGAACAATAGATTCAAACTGATAACTAGCTCATACCGAACTTGCACGAGTTACACAATATAGCCGTACAAACGAGATATGAACCAAGCTAGACTTACAAGCAAACCGGTGGTCGATCTAATCGATGCACCCCAAGTCGTCGAAGGTTCACCGGAATCTACCCTACTCCTACTCCTAGGGGTGGCCGAAGGCCGAAAACTAAGGACTAAGTTGTGTATTTCATTGATTGTATGTCTTTCTCGTTCCCTAACCTTTGCTATTTATACACCACGTAGCATAACCCTAACTTACCGTCACACAAATCCTAATGATAAGGAAACAAATCCTGACTTGGGCCTCAATCCATTCAATCTTCGAGAATACCGTGTGTCAGCCGAAAGATATCTTCGTGATCTCTTATTTCCTTAGTCGATCTTTCGGGTCCATTTTAGATGCCTCCCCCGAAGGCCTGCTAGGGGCCCATCAGTGCGTATCTGGCCATGCCAAAATACGGTGTTAACAATATCATAGGATCCAAAATCTTATCTTTTTTCAATCTCTTGTAAGCTTTAATTGTGTTGTCATCAATCACCAAAAAGGGGGGAGATTGAAAGTGCATCTAACCCTTTAGTGGGTTTTGGTGAATTGAGTGATAACACAATTAAAGGTCTAACAAGTTTGCTAAGTGTATCAAAGGTTCAACAAGAAAAGCAAACTTGATGATATTCCACACAGTGTTGAGATGAAGGTCAAAATGTGTATTGTTGTATTGGAAGACTATGGAAACAATCTAGTTCAAGCAAAAGACAACAATGCAAATGGAATCAATGAAATGGCTTCTATGTTGTGGGATATCATAGTATCATGTGAAGGCAAGCATGTTTGGCAAATGGCAAATGAGACATGAGTTGATAGTTATGGATTGGTGTCTATATTGGCTTGCTTTGCATGAACAAGAAGAGTTGGATAGTGGACTAGTGTTGATCAAGGATTGAATTATAAATCAATAGTGCATTAGTGAGAAAACACCAAGCAAAGGTCAAATGACCAAGCAGACAATGCATATTGGATATAAGATGGTCTCTACTTTGCTTTGCTTGTGTGGACAAAGAGTTGGAAAATCACTTTTCATTAGTATGATCAAGCTAGATAGAAATGTCAAGCCAAAATGAAGAGGATTTAAGGAACAATGAATTGGCTTGACCATATTGATGTGGAGTCTCATATATCAAAGCTTGATTGATCTCAACATTTATAAATATAAGATATTCAAGCAAGGATCACAATATTGAAGAAATGGTTTTCAATCGGTGCTTAATATGATGTGACTTGAGTATGGCTTGATAGGGAGAAGATAGCAAGGAAAGGACTTCAAGGTACTAAGCAAAGGTGAAGGTCAAGGAGACCAAGGTACTATGGCTAAGGTGAAGAAGAGAGTACTTGCATTGAGTTGTAGTACTAATTGAGCTATGAGGAGTCATATTATGTTGAGGATCAAATTATTAGTGAGAAGTGACTTAAAGCAATGGACTGAATCTCATATGTGTTGGATAAGATTAATGTCACAAGCTCTAAGATTTTGTTTATTCTAAGAGATGAGACGACCTCCGCGCAATGATTGCAAACATTTATGAAGGTATAAATAAAGATGATGTCAATATATTCAATGGATGCAGCCCCAATTTTTAAAGGATACGAGTTGACCGGCTCAAAAGGGTCTAAATTATTTTGTTTTGATACTTAGTTTAGGAAAGGCCGTAATACAAAGGGGAGGATCGCAATTGCACATGCTTTAAATGATCAACAAGTGTCAAATTCCACCAAACCTCTCTTCTATATTTTCTAGACTCCTACAAAATAGTTTATCATTCGGATGCATTTTCGGAAGAGCAGCGTGTGCTGTCACCAGAGCTGGGCAGGAATGCGGTCTAGCAGTGTCGGGCACTTTAAGAGCAGTAGTGGCGGGGAATTAAAGTGTAAGTTTGGACACAAAGGGATTTCATCCCCTCCTGATGCCCCAACGACTATCTCGACCATCCTTTCAGTGGCTCAAACAGCAGCTCTCTTCTCATATCATTGGAGCCCCCCTGCTTCTCCTTTGGATTCCTCTCATTCTTTGAGAGAT